>PVKM010015972.1:0-27316 GCA_004027735.1 Carollia perspicillata | reverse complement strand
TTTTTCCTTCGGAAGTTGCCTCTGTGCCCTATGTTGTTGCATTCTTAGGGACATCCATTAGCCTCGAGACTGAAATCACAGAGGATGATCTTAATAAAAAATTTCATTAAATATGCAAATAACAGCATCTTAGGGTTTTCATCGGAGCATCTCGTTAGAGTGAATGTAGGGGGTATGCATTCCTGCGTGACCTTGGCCGAACTTCGCTGGGGAGGCACAGCCCCGGTCCTGCAGAGTCAAGCGTTTTTTTTTTGTTTGTTTGTTTGTTTGTTTTTTGTTCATTTCTTGATTGAGCTCAAGGCTTTTCTCTTTATATTTGAAAAGTAAAAGGAGCTTTGGATCCAGCTTAACTCCTTTCATTTACCTGGGTCATATAATTTATCCCATGCCCTGCACCCATAATGCCCGCCTACCATTGCCTAAATTCTGCCTGTCCCTGAAGGCCTAGGGGAAGTCTTACTCCCTTTGAAAAGCGACCCCCTCTTCACCCCTCAATGGGCAGCCTCTTGGAACGCCTGGTGTGCACACGTCCCGGCACGTTTGCTTGGCATCCAGCACCTGCCACTGTGGTTGCTCAACCTTTTGCTGAAGCATCTTCTTCTCTTTTTTTTTTTTTTGATGACCACCCAGACTAGACTGTCAACTCTCCCCGGGCTCTTGGCCATACTGTCACCTCTTTGAGTCCCCAGCAGCAGGCAGTAAACAGGTGTCGATGAGTTGCTTAAACTATTCTTGTTGATTGTATTGGAAGCCTCTAAGGAGCCTTGCCTACGGAGAGGGGTGTCACCCTCGGCGTAATTAGGGATTATATGTTTCATAAACACCCTAGCATTTTTCACTCTGCCTCATGGTTGATCTGTATCTTTCTCATTTCAAGATTTTTAAAAAAGTGACTGAGTACACAGCTTGTAAGACTTAAACTCCTAAGATTTCAGCACCCTGTTTGAAAAATGACGTAGTCAAGAAAGCTGAGGTGTAATCACATTTGGCTTTTTTTTTTTTCATTCAAAATCAGATTCAGAGAAATAAAATCTGAACTGCCTTTTAGGGCTGCTGGGAGGAAGCTCCGAGGCAGGGCAAAGTGGGTCCATCGCAGAGGGCCCTTTCTTCTCTGTCTGAGGTAGGGGCCGGTCCATTGCAGTGTGGTTATCAAGCTAGCATTCTTCATTTCAACAGCCTGGGAGATCAGGTAACCTAATACACTGGAGTCGGAGGAAGGTTTAGAAACTAAGTTCCTAACACCTTTGTGGACTTTTGAAGCCCTGGGCTTGGGGGAAAGTGATGTCATGGTGAGACAGGAAATGTTATAAAGCTGTAAAATGTCATAAACCGATTTCCATCTGGTCGTAGGTGTACAAGACACAAGCAAAGAAAAGCTCATTGTGTTTTTATCCAATGGGGATAAGGTTACAGACCAGTACATCATGGGAAAGCTGTTGACACAGGGTATCTGGACTTTTCAGCAAGGTGTTTGGATGGTCCCTCGGGATGTCTTTGTGGGCAAGATGGAGAAATACGGACTGGACAGTAGCAGCACCCAGCAATTTGTAGCTGACTGGCCGAATGCCTGGGCAAAGGGGTTGATGGATTGGGGTCCAACCAGAGAGAAGGTTCTAGTAGTGAGAGTCAAATGCAGTGCTTCCATTGGATTTATTCTGCTCCTGTTCAATGTTTTTATCAACTTGAATAAAAATGTGGATGACATGTTTATCCCATTGGCTCATGACCCAGATCTGGGAAGCACAGTGACCTCATTTCACACCAGACTCAGAATCAAAATAGATTTACAGGATAGGCCAAGACTCGCAAGAGTCAGCCAAGGGGCTCGAGCGAAAGTCCCGCACTGATGTCTGAATAAACCGATCACACTCATTGCTGGGCCGCCCGGGCCACGTTTATGCTTTCACCGCGATCTTCATGTAAACTTTGTAGGAAGTCATTTGAGTCTAAGGTCAGTATGCATCAACCCTGTGAGGTGATTTATTAATTTTTTATCATACCGTGACTTTTTAAAAAATTTAATCTTTACTGCATTTCCCCCATTACCATTTAGTCCCCTTAAACCCCCCTCCCCCCAGCAACCCCAGGTAAATCTCAGACATCAGAGGCCCCCAAACGGGACGCTGACCCTCTGCGCGAGTCCCACACATGTACATGTGGTGTGCTGCCTCGGGCAACACGTGGTCTACAGTGACACGCCCAAGGCAAGGCTCCAGGATGGAGGAGGCAGTGGGAGGGATTGCTGGAAGGACCATAGCGTGCAAGGCCGTCCCCTTCCAGCCCGTCATTTTATCGGCTCCTTTGTCGATATTCTAAACTCCCTCATCTTCTTTCCTTTTGCTCTCCCCACCCAGCAAAAGTCCCTACACCACCAAGGTCGACTACCTGCTTTTTCCTCCCCTTTGTCCTGTCTGCTGAGCATTTCCGTGAACGGGGAAAACCATCCATCTATTTGGATCAATGCACTTGTCAAGCAATGGCCTCTAAACGCATCCGCCCCCCAAGACCGGCAGGCAGGTGCACAACCTCTTCACAGGATCCCAGTCACCTGCCCCTGCCACCCCGAGTGTCTATTCTGACCCCCGTCTCTCCCTCCCTCCAAGCGGGAGACCTTAATGATTTCTTGCAGACAGAATCGGTGGACACCCCTTAGGTCCACTTTCCCCCTAACCAGCTCTTTCCACACCCAGCCTGCACTCTTTCTTTCCCGCCTCTGAGAAAAGGGGCATCTTTTTATCAAACATTTTCTTTCCAGGCTCAGTCGAACGATCCCACCTGATCTGCATACTTTACCTTCTGGCTGTCAGCCGTGCCTCTCTGCCATGCATGCCTCCCCGCTCCCTAAGGCCCCTCGGCCTTTATGTCCTTAACAATCCCGTTACCTGAAAACGTGGTCTGTATTGGCTGTTTTCACTAGCCTCGCATTCACTCCTCAGTGGACTGTGGTCTGATTTCCACTCCCAGTCCCTCATCGAAATACCCTTGCCGTGATCATGAGTGGGCCTCTAGCTCCAAATCCAGTGGGGACCTTTCGGCATTTCATTCAGTCGACGCTGCTGCCCAGGTCCTCCTCAGCGAAACACTGTTCTCCGGCTTCTCTGATGCCGCTTATCTTCTGGGTTTTTTCCTACATCTTTAACTAACACTTAGTCTTAATTTTGTCTCTGAGCTCCTCTCCATGGGGCCCTTTAATTCATTTATTTTTATGAAAGGTTTTATGTAATTACTTATTTGTTTTTAGAGAGTGGGGAAGAGAGGCGGAACAAAAGGGAGAGAAACACTGATGTGAGAGAGAAACATTGACCAGGTGCCTCCCATGCGCCCCACCTGGGGACCAAACCCGCCACCCAGGCGTGTGCCCTGACGGGGATTGAACCCGCACACAACCTCCTGCTTTGCAGGATGACACCCAACCAACTGAGCCACACCGGTCAGGGTTCCTTTAACTTAAGTTTGCAACAACTTTTGTCTCCCTCCATTCTTTTTGATTGGGTTTTATACTTTGCCTCTTAAACCTTGATGTACTCATTTCCCGCCTTGGCAATTTCAGCCACTTTTCAACTTCAGCCCCCTCCTACGTACCTATCACTCCGAAATCTGTACTTTTAGCCCCAACCCCTCCTGAGCACTGGACTCCTAGTGTCTATCTACCGTCTCCATCTGGGCAGTGCCCTGCTGCTCCGAAGAAACACATCCCAGACTGAGGTCTTCACCTTTCCATACACACCTGCCCCTTCTCTGTTCTCTGTCTTGGCCGACGGCACCCCTTCTGAACCAGCCCCCCAAACCAGAAATCTGGGCTCATCCCTCGCCTCTCTGGTTCTGAGTACTGCACATGGGAGGTTTGCCACTAACATCCATTAGACGACCAAATAAAGTGTCTCAGTGGCTTCCTTGTGCGGGACTGCTGAGAGTTATTTGCGTTTCTGGTCCGGAAGCCGGCACTAGAGCCAAAGCATTGAAATTAAGGGAAGAAGGTACAGCTCCATGCCGGGAAACTTTTTCTGGCCACCCTCGTCTCGCGGTGGTGCGGACGGCCTGGAGCAGCAGTCCGCCTCCCTTCTCTGCAGCCGTCAAGCAGGGGCTTGCCGACGGAGTTTGCACGTCTGGCTGGGTGACTCCGAATGCCTCTGCCAGCTCGGAGATTCACTGCAACAGCTAATAAGTCCCCCTTGTGTACTTCGTCCACATCATCTCATTTACTCTTCACAGTAGATTATTAGTCCAATTTTAGGGATGAGGAACCAGAAGCTCAGAGGGTCAAGTAATTTTTCAGAGGTGATCCAGTTGGGCAGTCAGCGTTAGGGCCAGGCTTCTGAAGCCCATCCAATGTCCCCAAAGCCCCCCGTGTGTGTGGAGCCTCTGCCTTCCAGTCGGCATTGGGAACAGACTTCAGTTCGGTAGAGTGTAGTCAGCTCTGTACCCTCGCTGGCACAGGGGACCTTTAAGGATAATAGAAAGGAGCGATTCTTTGATTCAGAGCTTAACTAAATTTGGAGCTTCAGTTCTTCTTAACTATGTCCCTATATTCACTGGTCCATTACCCTTCCCCGTTATTGTTAGAACCAGCAGGCCTAATTACCAAACGCCGTTTTCTTTATAGGCCACCACTTCCATTTCCTAGAGGCTTGGAAAGGCACGTGCGAGAGGGGGTTAACTCTTCCGTGTCCTCAGAACCGCTTTTAATGAAATGCAGGTCCCAGCTCCAGAGGCCCTGGCCTGCTGCTCAAACAGAACCCTGCTGTGTGACAGATGCCGAAGGGGCGGGCGATCCCCGCTTTTCTTTTACAAACTGGAAAGCAAGGGGGAGGATTGGCTGTGGTGTAGAAGGAATAGGTGAGCAAATATTGACCTCGTTTCCATTTTTGCCCTTACTACATTGTCCTGGAAGGAATCAGAGGTCTCATTACAGCTGCAGACAAGCAGCGCAATGGAAGGCAGTCAGTGGAGGACCGTACCTGGATGGGAGGAGAGGGTCCATGGGGACAGGTAAGTCAAGGACCTGAAATCCAAGCTATAGAGAGACTCGACTGGCAGATAACCTGTGAGGGGTTATTTTTCCAGCCCTCAGTAGCTGCCATTCCCAGACCTCTAAGGAGCACTTACGCTCTTCCTCTGAGGGATGTGATCACTTCTCCATCTCTCACCTGATCCCACCTGTACTGTTGGAATCTTCAGAAAGCATTCTCAGCCTGTGGGCTTGCGGGTGAGGCAAGGCTTCAGGAACTAAAATCCAGCGATCATTCTCCAGCTTCAAGTCCCACAGACTTGATAGCTCCTCTGTGGGTCCTTTCTCCAGGGAGATTTTTTTCAGAGTGGCACAGACGTGAATGTTGTCACCGTAAAAGGAGCCAAGCAGGGCTGGGAGGGAGGACGGAGGCAGAGAGAAAAGAGCAACAGGCCAGCGACCAGCACACAGTGCCACCACCGCTGTCCAGCTTGGTGAGCAGCACCTTCTGGTCCTCGTTTCTCCACACTGAGGAGGAAGCCGTCGTGCTTAAGGATTCTTAACGTGGCACAGCCACAACTCAATAGTCCGCATCGCACCTGTTTCTTAGGAACGGAGCATCTTATTTCTGCCTCTCACCACTGCAGGCCCACCAGTCTCCAGTGCCTTGGACTTGGCGTTCTGTCCTAAATGAATAAATTCCTCTACATTAAGCTACCCATAAAAAATGCACTGTTTCTGTTGGGACTAAGTTCCATGAATATTAAAAGACTTGCAAGGCATGAAAAATTCAGTTTCCCTTCCACAGACAATTATTCCTTCTGTAGACTGCTAGAGATCATCGATTTTCATCTCATATTTTATAAATGATCAGATCTAGGCCCAGAGAGGTGAGGCAGCTTTCTGAATGTCACACAGCAAACGCTTCTGCAGGACTTCTTCCTGCTTCCCAAAATGGCAAGATGCAGGTACTTAGCAATCAGGTTTGTTTGTTTTTTTTTATTATAGTTTAATTTCCAAGAAAGTTATTTTTAAACAGGAGGCTGCTTCACCTTGGGCTTTTTTTTTTTCTGAAGGAAAAAGAAATAAACACGTGTGCTACATTTGTCCTTTTAAGTCAATGTGAAAAGTGGGCCTTCTCCGTGCTGCTGCAGTTGGCAGGCCCACATCTTGCAGACAGACTGTTCTAGTCTCCTTGGTTAGTTGTTATCCCAAACGCAAATCTGACTCATGGGTGAGATCATGAGAAATCTGGCCTATTTTTCTTGATGACTTTTTCTTTCCTATTCCAGTTTTCTGTTGCGGTATTTGGCTCTGGGAACAGAATCTTGCCAGGGTTGTTCCTAGGATGGTCTCCGTCGTCGTGTGAATCACAAGTCAGTGTGAGCAGGTTGGGCCAGGAACTGCGTGTGGCTGTGGTGTGGAAGCAGGGTGTGTGTGTGCAGGTGTGTGTGTATGTGTGTGTGCTGACCTTATGAAAAGTAAGAAGGCATCTATTTATTGAGACTTCAGGAATTCTGGGGAGGCCCTCCTTCTCATCAAATGGACTATTTTCATTTAACACATGTTTATTTAATATTCACCTTTTGCTAAGTACTGGTAATGTCATGGGGAATCCTACCATCTAGAGGAGGTTACCTATAATTAAATAAGTGACTGTGACCTGGTCTGTGTATTAGGGTAACGTTCGCTGCTGTAACAATTAAACACCCAGGTTTTCACGGCTCAATATCCCACCGAATTATTTCTCTTTCACCTAAAAGCCTAGTGCGAGAGTTGTTGGTCAGCAGGTAGCTGTTCTCCGCACAGCGATTCAGGGCTCTGGGCTCCTTCCGTCTCGCGACCCCACAGTTTCCTAGGGCTGCCTATTTGCTCTGCGTCCCACTGGTGGAAAGGGAAAGAAGGTACATTTGCTTCTGAAATGCTTCGGTTTGAAAGTGGTACACGTCACTTCTCACATTTCCTTGGCAAGCACTAACCACACAGCCCCACTCCGAAGCCAAGAGGACGGGGAAGTGTAGCCCCAGGATGAGTCCACACTGTGGAAGGGGAGTGTGTGGGATTGTGGTGTTTGTCAGGACAGCTCTGCTCTTGTCTGATTAGTACTTTTTTTGTGGGGGGAGGGGGGAGGGCCTTCAGGATACTACACAGGCCCAGAAGAGAGGCACCTAATCTGGATTTGGGGGTGGGGGGCGTCATCACTTGGTATTCTTGCCTTCCCCTCTCTTCCTCCTGAGCCGGATTGCAGTTTTCCGCTCTGCCACTCTCTCTCCGTCTCTCACACCATCACACGTGCTCTTCCCACCCTCCCCCACTCTCCTCCCTCCTCACCTTGCCCTTCCCCCGCCCAAGTCAATGTTCCCCTGGATACAGACCCGCAAGGCGCTTCTCCCGGGAACCCTTCTCTGGACCCACAGATCTAGTTCACAGGGACGTGTAACGGCTTTATATGAAGGCAAAGCAAGAAGAGTTTTATTTACTGGATTTGATTACCCACGGGGAGGCCCTCCTGCTAATGAAATGGTTGTTTTACATGGGAGATGGGGGCGGCAAGGAAGGCACAGGGTGATGGCAGGGTGAGGCAGGGACCTTCACAACCTCCCGACAGTTTAGAGGGGAGAGCTCCGTCCCTTTGCAGGTGGACCGGCTGTGCGGGGCGTCCAGGCTCAGGGAACTGTGCTTCCAGCAGTGGGTTTCAGTAGCTGTTATTTAGGTTCGTTTCTAGAGAGCAAATGAGAAAATGTTGCAGATGCTGGTTAAGGATGGGACACCCACACCAGGGCAGGGGCTGCCTCTGGACGCATCGTCTTTGGGAGCAGAGGTCGAGGTTATCCCTCCAGCCCCTGTCTCAGGCAGAACCTTCTAGAGTCAAAGCCATCACGGAATGCATCTTCCTGTTCCAACAGGCCCAGTACCTTATAAAGGAACACGGGGGTTTGATTTGGGGGGAAATAAGAAAGGAGCATGTTTCTCCTGCAGCAGAACTCACCTCGTTCAAAAAAAATATTTCCTTACTAATTATTTTTAATGATCTCAAGGAAAAGTGCCTTTTGTGATTACCCTGACAAGTTCATACATGCAAGGGGCCTGCTGATCCTGCATTTATGAGGCAACGGCTGCTTTTACTGTTTAGGTTACTAATAGCTGACCTAAAAATAGACCGGTGAGCTGGGTGCTCAGGAAAAAAAAAAAAAAAAAACTTGGCAGGATGGTTTAGGAAGGATTAACCCCGCTGCCTCTCCACAGAGCCCTGTCAATTTCCCTGTTCTTCCCCACACTGGCCTGAAGGCTTGGCTTTTGGAAGCTGGGGGCTGGACCAGGCACGGAATCTAGGGGATGAGGGTGGTCTTTGAGGTGTGTCTGATGAGCAGCCAGCCCTTCAGGGACCCTCAGACCCTGCCTCCCGGGTGGTCTACTCTGTTCCTTGTGGTTTGTCAGCCGAAGTGCAGACATTCATTCATTCATGCACCAACTTTTTTAAAAAAGATATTTGTTTATTTGTTTATTTATTTGTTGTTTATAGAGAAAGGGGAAGGCAGGGACAAGGGGAGAGAAACACATGTCCCCCACTAGGGACCTGGCCCACAGCCCAGGCATGTGCCTTGACTGGGATTTGAACCAGCAACCTTTCAGTTTGCAGGCCAGTGCTCAATCTACTGAGCCACTCCAGCCAGGGCAATGCACCAAGTATTTATAGAGCACCCACCACTCACCCTTCTAGGCTCCCAGGACACAGGAGTGAGCAAGGCATTGGAAGCCCTGGCGCCAACAGCACTCACATTACAGGAGTGGGGAGGACAGACATGAAACAAGTGAACAAATGGATATATAACATAACTTCGGGAACCAAATGCTCCTAGAAGAAAAAGCAGATCTGGGGGCTACCAAGAATGGAGGGGCTCGGTTAGACCGTTTGGGCAGGGCAGGTTGCTCTGACAAAGGGACATTTGAGCAGAGGCCTGAGAACTGAGGAGTCAGCCAGGCACTGATCTGAGGGACAAGAGGTCTAGGGAGAAGGAACAGCACATGCAAGGACCCTGAAGGAGGAAACCCACAGGGCCAGTGACATGGAGTGGGGAACGTGCGCAGTGGAACTGGAGGCCGGCCCAGCCAGGGAAAGGCCATGACAGATCACTGGAAGGCAGGAGGCTATTTAGAGAAGCTCGGTCCTGCTCAAAGAAGGGCAGGAAGGTTTGTGGAGAGATCGGAGTTCTCTGCCGAACCGACTTCTGCTCATCACTGCAGTCTAATACATGCACGTCTGCAGTCTGGTTTCCGGTCTTTACAGGAATTTGCTTTTGGGCAAAAGGAAGGAAGGAGTTCATGAACACCGGCAACCTCCTTGTTTGGAGAGAGCCATTTGGAAGTTGGTGGAATGTTATACGCCATCTGCTGCTCAGAAGCCTGATACTGCCCGCCGCTGGGCAAGCGCTCTGTCTTGAGAAAGGGTTCTGACTTTGAGCAGAGAACTTCGGGTCTAATTGGCCCATTATCGAGCAACTTTGACCATTACCTGGAAAGCTGCTCAGATCTGTCTAGTTAACAGCAGCTCTGTTGCTAATAAATCCTTTGAAATCTTCTGCTGTGGTCGGGTTTTTATGACACATTTGCATGTCACGATCATTTGGGTTTTAGAGTTTGGGTCTCCTGCTGTTCCTAATGTCGTAAATGGATAGTAATAACCTGGAAGGGGATTATGTTCTGGGGTTGCAAGTAGATGAGCTTTAAAAACATCAGTCTTATTTGCAGGCAAATAAGGCTAATGACAGGCTAGGGAAAACAAAATAATTCAAAATCTGCCGTGAGCGCTTGGTCATTTCCAAAGGGCCTACTTTTTCATGGAGCACAGTCGAAGATGAAGGATAAGAGAGAAAGAGGTAGAGACAGCATTCCAGGAGTTTCTCTCTTTCTTTTTTTAATAAAAGTTTTAAAAAGCAGCTCTGGCTGGTGTGGCTCAGTGGATTGAGCACTGGACTGGGAAGCAGAGGGTCGCCGGTTCGATTCCCAGTCTAGAGCACATGCCTGGGTTGTGGGCCAGGTCCCCAATAGGGGGCACGTGAGAGGCGACCACACACTGATGTTTCTCTCCCTCTCTTTCTACCTCTGTTCCCCTTTCTCTAAAAATAAATAAATAAAATCTTTAAAAAAAAATAGCCAACTGAGGCAAGAGGACAGTGTTGCCCCGTACTCCTCCCAGAACAATGAAGCAGGCCTGCGGGTCACCAAAGGAAGCAAAGCTCTACCACCGAGGTCTCTGTCTAGGGCAGTTTTGTCCCAATGAATATTGGCAGCGTCTGCAGTCATTTCGGTTGTCACTGGTGATTCTGGGGCATCCAGTGAGTAGAGGCCAGGGAAGCTGCTAAACATGGGACAATGCATAGGACACCCCCGGAGCCGAGGTTTACCTGCCCTGAATGTCAGCAGCGCCCAGGCCGAGCACTTCTGCCTCCTACCTGTGCCTCCCCGTTCTGTGGAGTGGCCCCTGCCATCCTTCCCTAGGATTTAGTTCAGCTCAAGGGAAGGCGCGGACGGGGCCTTACAAAGGATCTAACGCCAACCCAAGTTTCACAGGTGGTGCCTGTAGGACTTCAGACAGAGGGACTGCCCTGCGCTCACAGAGTTTTTAGTAACAGAAGTAGGACTGACGAACAGGAAGAAATCTGGGAGCTGCTGCAAAAGGAGCCGTTGCAGGCTTCTCACATTCCCTCCCGGCTGTCACTTCGTTCGCTCGCACGGTAAGTAACGCTCTGCTGAGTGTGGTGTTCCTGGCACCCTGCTGCCATCTCTCACCTAGGGAGACACGAAGGCTGCCTAAAATGGCCAACATAACGATATAATGCTAGGACTCTCATGTTCAGAACATGTATTGAGGGTTCGGGCTGGGCCAGGACTGTCCTAAATCCTTTCATAAATTCTTTATCTCTTTAACTCCTCCCTACCACCCTGCAAGCAGGTGCTGTTGTAATTTCCCTTTCGCAGGTGACAACACTGAGGCTCGGGTCACTCAGCAGGTGTCAGAGCTAGGAATTGGAGCCCAGTCCTACTGAATCCCAAGCCAGAACCCCAGGCCACAGCGCTTTTCTCTTTTTCTGTAATACATGATGAGGACAAATTAAGTTGTTACCGTACGTAGGAGACTCTAGAATTTTGGCTAAAACTCAAGGAGAAGAAATGTAGATACATTCTTGTGGATTATATCACCCAGGTGATCAATGGGGTTTTGCTAACTTTTTGGTTGCTGTCGGTTTTGGATTTTTCAAGCGTGTCAGAACTTTTTTTTTAAGCTTCCATAAGTACTTATCTTTGTGATCATTCACTGTGTTAGCAAGGTGGCTAAATACCAGGGATTCAGCGGTGAGCAGAGGACAGGTCTTAGCTTGGGTTCCCACTTTAGCAGACCCAGAGACAAGGATCTGGATGTGGGAAGTCCACATGGGTGCAGAGAGCCCGGTGGGCACTGGGGAGATGAGGGGGGAAAGGAGGAGGCTGACGGAGGCTGTGCTGCTGAGGCGGCTGCTGTGATGACGGCGGCTCAGCCCCTCTGCGGGTCTCTAGGAGAACAGATGAGGGCACACTTCGGAGTTGCCCCCGCAAGACCACTGGCTGCTGGGTTATTCATCTACACCCCCCCTGCTCTGCTCCTTCATGCCTGCAGGTTGCCTGGGGACTTGAACTCCCAGGTATTTCCCTCGGGCACAGAGAGAAGTCTAGAGCAAGCTTGGGAACTGTGCAGCGACCTCCAGGAGGATGGGCCAGCAACTGTGCCCACAGCATCTGCTATAACAGGGGACTTAGCAGAATTCACGGCGCAGTGGGACAATGGGAGGATGAGCACGATGAATGGGGAAACAGCAGGAACAAGATGACTGCATCAGGGGAAACCAGGGAAGGCTCTCCAGGGGAGGTGACGCCGAAGGGCTGAGAGCCTATCTAATGTGGCTCTCTGTCAGCAGCATCTCCTTATTTTCATCGCTAGGACACAGTGCAGTAACGCCGTGCTGCGTGTTGTCTGCCCTTTCATTCCGAGAACTTTGAATTCCCCTTTTCTCATGTGCAGGCCTGCCAGCATGCCCTTGCAGTCAGCATCAGGATCATGAGCCTGACACACGTGCTCACAGCAGTGGGACCCTTTAATCCATTGTCCTTGAGGCTGTGTCGGAAAGGGGCTGGCGCCAGCCACACTCGCTCCACATCCACGGGAGCCAGCTGGTCTTCCCGTTCAGATAGCCATTGTCACTGATGTGAAATCTCGGACAAATGGCTGAGCTGGCTGAGCTGGCTGAGCTGGGGTTTCCCGCTAGCCACCCCGAGGGCAGGGACCCATGGTCTGCACTGATGCAAAGTTCAAGAAGTGAAAAGGCATGCAGGCCGCTCACATAGAGAGTTCGTTGGAACACGGATTCCTGGACCCCACCCCGGAGGCTCTGGCTGTGCAGTGGTGGGGTCCAGTCAGAGACCTCCTCCTTTGCTCATGCCGCTGGCCTGCAGTCCACACTTGGAACAGCAAGGTTCTAGGACCTTCCATCCAACTCTCTCACCTAGATGTTTCTAGCTAGATCAGAGTTTCTGAGCCTCAGCACTGCTGACATTTGCAGCCAGATCATTCTTTTTGTGAGCACACCCCTGTGTGCCTTGTAGGATGCTGCTAAATATCCCTGGTCTCTACCCACCAGAAGCCAGTAGCACCTCTCAGTAGTCACAACCCAAATGTCTTCAAACATTGCCAATGACCCCTGGGAGGCGAATCACTCTAGCGTGAGATAGGTTGCCATAGACGATCTAGAACACGGCTTCTTAGGCTTTGCTGCACAGAGGAATCACTGGGGACCCTAATGTAAGGCAGACTCCACTTCAGTAGGTCTGCATCAACTCTTCCTTCCTTTCTTTCATTCTTTCTCTCTTGAGTGAGGGGAAGAGAGGGAGAGAAACATCCATCTGTTGCCTCTCCTACTTACCCCAACCGGGAACTGAACCCACAACTTAGGCATGTGCCCTGCCAGGGAATCGAACTGGCGACCTTTCGCCGTGCACGACAACACCCAACCAACTGAGCCACACTGGTTAGAGCTGTGCTGGGTCTTTCTGTTCAGCCCCTGGGCAATGTCGGTACCACTGGCTGGGCAACCACACTTGGAGTAGCAGTGGCCCAGCCCTCTGGTGAGCGGAGAGCTTTGGCTGCACCCGAAGGCCCAAAGGTGTCCCGTGCGATCGCCGGTAACTTCGGATGATCCCTCTGGTTCCCTCTGATTCCCCCAGGTTGATGAAGCCTGTGGATGCTGCCTCCCTCTCCCCCACCAACCCGTCTGCCAGACCTGCGACCTCTGTCCTGCTTGTCCAGGGAGGAGTCAGCCTTCCTCTTTGAGTGACAGCAGATCTGAGTGTGCCTTTGATACCTACACGGATTTCATGAGGGCCTCCTCAGTCCCCAAAGAGCCCACCTGGCACTTCTCAGAGTCTTTTACTTTTTTTGATTTTGAGCTTTGAAAGGAGAAAAGAGGAGCAGGGAACCTGCTTTATGAAATGTGAGAAGCCCAGGCGTGCCAACCTGACACTCTAGGGGGCCGGTGGGAGGCCGTCTCTGGCTGCCGGAGTTCAGGGGATGGTGCTCAGAGCCGAAGGAGCAGCTGCAGCCACACAGCAGGAAGGCCCAAGGCAGATGTGGCCCCTCGCACACCCCGGCATCCAGGAGTTATTCTGGTAGCGAGCTCTTCGTGGGCTTCTAGGAATGCTGTCACCTTGCCCATGGTTATTTTTAGCCATTGTCTGTGTCCTATTGTACCTATAGCAAAAATTCTGAGGAGACCTTTTCTCCATGCTTTCGTGAGGAGGTTTGAGATAGAGCAGGGAAAGAGGGGTGGGTGCTGTACTGGGAAGTCACCCAAAGGAGCCGTCCCAGCATAGGGAAGGGAGATTGCGGTGGCCGGGACCCCCGCTGGGACATCTCGGGTGGGAATGCCTGCTCTCATCCACACCGCTCCCCTCTCTGTGGCCACGGGTCCTATGGCTGTGAGGACAGCACTGTGTCCCCTGCAGTGCAGACAGTGTCGGGGGACAGTGGGGCGTGCCCCCGGCATGTGTCCGTGCTCCTGCAGGAGAACACGTTCTGAGCTCTAACATGCAAACCGCGCCGTTGCTGTCTCCCTCCGGCTGGGTTTGGGATGTCACATTGGGTGAGCTCTACCCAGAACAGCAGGACGAGACCCTCCGGTGACCAGCAGGAAGGTGCGTTGTAGGAGGATTTGTGTGGGAGGGAGGGAGGGAGATCAGTCTCGCTGTGGACTGAATGTCTGTGCCCCGCCCCCAGTCATATGTTCAACCCCTGGTCCTTAATGCGACGGTATCAGGAGAGGGAACTGGGGGAGGTAGTTGGGTCATGGGGGCAGAGCCCTCAGGATGGGAGTGGCGCCCTCATAAGAAGACACAGGACAGAGAGTGGCCCCTCCTTCTCTCCTCTCTCTGCTATGGGAGAACGTTACCACGAAGAGACCCTTCACCAGGAGCTACACCTGCCGGCGCTTTGATCTTGGATTTCCAGCCTTCAGAACTGTGAAAAAGAAATCTCTTGTGGTTTGAGGCACCCAGTCTGTGGTAGCTTTGTTCTAGCAGCCTGGGCTAAGACAGTCGGGAAGATGCCCTAGACCCACAGCATTCCAAGTGTCATCTGTGGAATGACAGGTGTGGTCGGCACTGGCATTTCTCTCAACCCGGCGATAAGTGAGGAAAGTAGGTGAATACAAAGACCTGTTCTTAGAGCTCGATGTGCTCATTTTAAGAACAGATCGACGCTGTACCCAGGGCCTCCCTCCTTTGGAGAGGTTAAACTGTGCTTTTGTTCAGTAAACTACGGTGTTTCTCAATGATATTTATTTATTCAGTATCGTTATTGGCAAAATAAGTTAGAAATACTTTAGTTCCAAAAATAATTTGTAAGATGTCTCTTGGCCCTTGAAATCCACATGTCTAGAAACCACTGAATTGGACAATTATAAAAGCTGACAGCAGTCTGGACTGGGGTCGCAGCAGCCGCAGGCAGGGAGGGGACGGGAGGAAGACTAGGCAGGACTTAGTGGCTCACCTGATGTCTTTGAATAGCGGGGACTTAGAGAGCGATGATGGGACCTTTTAGAGAAACGCGGAAGCTGGCGAGGGAAGGATTCTGGGGGCAGATGAAACATTTGGGAGCCGTAATCATAAAACATTAACAGCTGTAATTTGTTGAGGGCACAGTGCCGGGAGCTTCGTTTCCATTATTTCATTTAATCAATGCAACAGCCCTTTGAAGTCCCTGCTGTTGTTGCCTTAGTAGGACAGAGAGAGGTCAAGTAACGCTGTCTCCTCTCCGAGCGGAAGGGCATGGAGGCTTCATGCGTGGGAGCCTACAGCCCAAGAAAGCACCGAGTCCGTGTTCTGTGTTGCACGACCATCTACGGAAGAGCCGCCCTCCCTGTGCAACCCACTGTCTCTGTGAGAATCATCTTAACTGTCGTGACGGCTTCACGAATACATACATAATGTTAAAAGTTATCACATTGTGTGCTTCAAATACGTGCAGTCGTACCTTGTGTTGCAGGTTGGATTTGATCGGACCCCCTGGGGGAAGGGGCGGGGCCGCAGGGACTCAGCAACCCCTCCCATGGGGGCTTCAGCCCTGTGCCATAGCACCCTTCTGTAGCCTGGGTGTCTTAAATGGTCTTTCTTACATTTGCTCTTCAATTATGTCAAAGGGAACGTTAACTAGGGTCCTTCTTCATTAGGTAACTCTTCTTTTTTTTTTTTTAGACACTGGGTGATGTCAAAAAGATTGTCCCCTGCCAGACTGTTGGAGGAGAAGAGGGGTGGGCAGGATGGTGGTCTCTGGTTACAAAGCCCCCATCACTGAACTAACCAAGGAGAAGGGCTCTCTGTCTTGCATGGCAGGCATACTTCTCAGAGCAAATCTTTGTGTGGGAGGGTCAGTGACTTGACAGGTGCTTCTTGTTTTCATTGCACTTGACCGAAAGATCTACACGGGTTTGGCACAGATTCCGAGGTTTCTTCTGGAAAGCAAAATATTTTTTCACTTTTGCAGAGCAGCTTATGCTTAAAGACCATTCTGGTAGCTTATGCCTTCAAAAGGCTCCCTCTTGAAAACCGAGGATTTTAAAAAGCAGGTTGAAGCAGCTGCTTTTTCATCTCAAGAGATGTTGTGTCTGAGAAGGACACTGCGATTCATCACATGTATCTTGAGGGGTGCGGTGACCTGGTGAGACACTCTCATTGCACTGTGTGGTGGTGTATTGTGTTGCACTGAATTGTAGATTTTGTAAGAAGCACTCAGGCGGTGCTTACTCTGTGCCCGGCATTGTTCCCGTGCTTTATAAATACAGCATTAGCTCATTTAATTTACTCTCTCTAGCATCCCGGTGAAGCAGTATCTGTTTACATATGAGTAAACAGGTATTTTGGACCTCCAGCTAATGGGCCGCAAACTGGGAGACTCTAGTACTTACGTCTACTTAGTTGTTATTAATCTACTTCCTCTCAGAAATGAATATCAAATATTCAACGTTGCGTCTTTTTATTAAGTCTCTTAGATCCCATAGTACTGAGACGCTATCAACCAAGGATTGTTAAAACTCACCTTCAGGGACTCTGTGGAATGCCTAAACTTGTGAAACACTCAAGGTCTGTAAAACTTTATCGAATCCTCAAATATCATCATGCCCCCACATGGTCAGCTCTAAGGGTTTTAAATGTAGTTTGCACAGCATCTTTCTTAGGTAACTGATGTAGAATTATTGTATGTTTTGAATGTGCTTTGCATCCATGAAATGATTGAGAAGATTTGTTACATCCTCATTCATTCATTCATTCATTCATTCAGAGTTGGAGTAGGCAGCATGAAAAGCCACATGGAGGGTGGGCCTGGAGAGGAAAAGACCCTCCACTGGCCTCCTGTCAGCAGACTTTGCCTGGATCCCAGGGCGCTAGTCTGACAGTAAGTAACTCCCACGTCCCTTTACAGCCAGGGTTTTCTCAGAGGGAAGGGCTAGAACAGATATTGGGAATCTGCTTTATTATATATATTGTAAGTATAATATACATCGCAAACCTTTGCTTTGCAGACGATACAAGAGAAAGGCTTCCACCTAGTCATGCCATCAGAGAGCAAGTCAGAATAGTGCTGTGTCCAAGTAAAACCTTCCAGGCCAACTGATGGCAGGAGGCAGCGTGAGCTGGCTGTGGATTCAGCCCCCTGAGGATTGGGAGGAACTTTGCACTTCAAAAAGCTATTTTTAAAAATATTCCTCATGCATGTCGGCCTCGGGAAGACAAGTTGCCCTGTGCTGCCTGGACCCGACCTGCAGGTTGTCATTTCTGTGGCCAGACCCTGATGGCACGCACACGCACAGGCAGACGGGGGCAAGCCTGTGGCTCGGCAGCCTGGGCCTGCCGGCTTCTCATCTGGACGTGCGAGCTTAATCACTCTGCTGCTCTCTGGAAGCACACACCGCCGGCTTGTCCTTGAAACCCCTGACCAGGCGCCAGGCCCTGCTGGGTCTGTGAATACCTGCTGCTGTGGGCGCTGGCAGCCTGCGTCCAGGCTGGCAGTTTCTCTCCTGCAGTTTGGAGAGTGCATGGTAACGACCAGTCCAGCTTCTGCTTTGCCAGCCAGTCTTGGCTTCTTCGGCAATAGTTGATGTCGATTTGGGGCATTGGCCAACTCTGGACTCTTTCCCAGGATTTCCCCAGTGTTCTTGCCCTCAAGGTCGAAACCTGCAAAATAATTGCCACCATCCATGCAAATGATGTTGCCTTTTCCATTAACGGATGCCATTGCCAATTGTCACTCACTGCTTCTGAATACGGAGCCACCACTTAGGTGGAAAATGACTGGTTTCCTTTCTTTTGACATGTGATAAACATCGAAGGTTTGAGACTGATGTTTTATAGATGCTTACAACGTCTATTTAATGAACTCTTAATTCGGAAATAGTTTTAGGCGAACAGGAAAACGGCCGCAGTGGTGAGAGTTCCCGTATACCCTTCACCGTTTTCCTTGTTGTTAACACCATGCACGACCACGGTGCACATGTCTATTAACTGAACTCTACGCTGTTTTCAGGGTTCACTAATGTCCTTTGTCTGTGGCAGGATCCGAGCCAGGGTGCCACCGTGCAATTCGTTTCATCTCAGTTTAATACCGGAGTATCTCAGCTCAGGGCACTGAAAAAGCAAGACAGACTGAACTGCGTTGCTGTGGGCTTCTCTGACAGACAAAACATTTCTCCTCTCTAATAACAGCTAAAACTTGACTGTCATCTGTCACCTTGGGCTGTGAACGGCAGATGGTGTTGACTCATTTGATATCATGGAATTTTCGCAGGACTTGTCCTGCTTGCGTGTGAACCAGGGACTTGCGCTTCCAGGCCCGCTTCAGAGATATTGCGGTCCCGGTGCAGACCCCTGCGATGAAGCGCGTCCCCGCCGTTGGTGGTGGGTCTTGCTTTCAGTTTGTACAAATTGTAAAAATGCAGCACCTGTGGAGTTCAGGAAGGGGAGGTGTGAGAACACAAGGTGTGCCTGTGTTCATTTTATGCCCTCAAGAAAAAAAAAAAACCCAGAGCTGGGTGAAAAAGGTGAAGGAATTAAAGGCAAAAAAATGAACAAGGTCATAGACACAGACAACGGGATGGTGATTCCCAGAGGGCAAGGGGGTGGGGGGAAGGAGAGGGGGCAGAAATGGTGTTGGAAGGAGCCTTCACTGGGGGGGTGAACACGCAGTGCTATACATGGATGATGTGCTGTGGAATCGTACGCCTGAAAGCTATGTAATTGCATTAACCAATGTCACCCCAGTAAATTCAATTAAAAAAAGAAACTAAAACCCTTTGAGCTTCATGTTCCTCATGTAGTATGTGTAGATTCTCTCTATATACATGTGTAAAATACATGTATAACGGACACATAATGTGTGTGTGTAACATGCATGTGTGTGTCCCTCTGCCTACTAACACTGGCCTTCCCTGCTTTGTTGGATCACAAAGTGCTATGTGAAAATGTTTCAAAACTATAAAACTGTTTTCCAAAGTTGGTTCTTATAATAAAAACTTCAAATTAAAATGTGTCTAATTAGACATTTTTAAAAGATAGTTATAAGCTGATTTTAGCAACTGTTTAAATCAAGGAGCACATATTTGGGTTTTGTTTCGTCTTGTTTTGTTCTCCTTCCCCGATCGTTTTGACGGCCGCAAACCTTGACTCCTCGTTTTCTGGCCCTGGGGCAGTGCGGACGAGCTTGAGTTAGGTGGCATTCGGACGGCCCTGTCTTCCTGTGACCTCAGCCTGCGGCGCCGTCTCTCCTGCCCATTTGATAACTGGTCGCACCGCCGCCCAGTGCCCTTCTTGTGACTGTCCTCTGTTGCTCCCACAGCATCTGATGCTTTGGGTGAATATAGAAACTCCGTTTAAAAAGCCCATCCCCCGTGAGCCACCGTTTCTCCCAAGAAGGCAATAGTAAATTTAAAAGAAAGACTGCGGGAGAGGCGCTCACTCCAAGTAAATATAACGTAGTAGCATAGTTTGGATTCCTTCACTGGGGCAGAAAATACAGAGTAGAGGACCAGAGGAAGGGTGTAATTTTTTCCTGGAACACCACATTGCTTCTTCTCCCCGAGACCCACAGGGATAATTATGCGATTGGAGCATTGGACCGCAGGGGACAGTTTAAAGGAACTGGGACAGGTGAAAGCGGAGGAGGTGAGAGAGAGAGGGGCAGGGCCGGTGGGCTGCAGCAGCCATGGCACGTGGGCGTCTCCTGCAGGACGGGAGCGGAGGCAGCGCTGCGCATGCGGCATCAGATGCCCGGGCGTTGGACTTGGCAGTGAGAGGGGTCAGCATGTGAATGGTGCTCTCATGTACGCTGTCTCTTTTAAGCTAGAGTACGTGAGGCCACTGCTGATAAGTGCGTTCCTGTCGAGGCGCTGTGTCCACAGTCAGGGCAGACTGCCCCTTGGGAGGGACTCCGTGCCCCGGTGGCCTGCAGTCTGCCTTCCCACAAAGGCGTTTAGTGGGGAGAGGTGGAATTCCTATTAAAAACCAAGGCGGTATCACAACAAATAAGACTTAGCACTAACGGATACTCTTAACTTTGTGTTTAGATAAGGTGTGTGATTTTAAAGGTTGAGAAATGTAAAAACAAGGGCTAATTGGGTACTTTCCTTCTCCGTGTAAAATTCTTAACAACCATTTCATTGAATTCTGGTTTTTTTCCCTCTTCCATGCTTAAATAGAACCAGCACATTGTCGGTCTCTAGGTGTGTGGGTGTGTGGTTTGCACATTTGGGGATTTCAGGGCAGCTAAGCCTCAAAAGCCCCAAAGGTGAGTTTCATACCGGCCAAGACATTGCGTTTCCAGCACAAGCTGCCGCGCTGCGTTGAGTCCTGCTCCTGCCTTTCCCTGGGCTTCCCGCCCGCCCAGGAGCCTGCGGAGAAAGCGCCCTTGTCCCGCTCCTGTGTGAGAGCACACGCCCCAGCTGCGGGGTCCCACGAGACCCTCCCTCCAGACTAGATGGGGTCCTTTCTGTTGCTCCCGTCTTGACCAGGGCCCTCACGCTGTCTCTGTGAGGCGGTCTCCTGCCCGAGCCCGGCCCTCGGGTGTTTGTGGGCACTTTGCCTAACTCTTCAGCTTGCTACTCGTAGACCCTCCTCAGCAGCTCTCCCTCCTGCAACTCCCACGGCTTTGTTTGGGGTGCAGGCTGCTTCCGGCAGAGCCTGGAGGTACAGAATCTCAGAACAGAACGTGGGGCGGAGTGGGGGGGAGAAAGAGAAAGTAGGGTCATACGATCTTCACGCTGATGTAAAGTGGCTTGTCTACCGTCATACAGGGTAGGATGTGGGGCCATATTCTTTGAAGTTTTTTTTTCCTAATAACACTTATTAAGTTACTTTAAAAATATATACACAGGAGTAGAAAGAAAATAACTTCACTGTTCAGATAATTTTTTGGTGTTTCTTAATGGAAAAACTTGTGCATGCTTACAACATTCAAACAATGAAAACGATTAAAACAACGAACCTGAAAACTTGTATACACTGCTTACCCAGAAGGATAAAAAAACACGAGAGGGTCTACACTTTGCTGTTTTTCACTCCAAGTGTCTTGCAGATTGTTTGATATCAGCTCATAAAGGTTTCCTTCACCTTTTGCATCCTCTGCAAAGTAGTCCATTATTTATGGATATCAATCATTTAGTTAGCCAGTCCTCTGTTGGATACATTGCTTGTTTTTCATTTGTTACTGCCATGAGGCTGCAGTGGACATCCTTGTACATACAGTTTCTTCCCTGTGTGTCTGTTGGATAAATTAAGACAGATAGTAGGGTTATTGGAACATGGTAAACATGCATTGTAAATTCGATAAACATATTGTCCCTAAGAAAGGTTGCACAAATACACACAGCAAGAGTGCAGAAGGGCCATTTTCTTATTTTTTTTCTTTCTTTCTTTTTTTTCTTTAATCCTCACCTGTGGACATTTTTTCATTGTTTTTATTTGCTTTTGTTAAAGATTTTATTTATTTATTTTTAGAGAAAGGGGAACAGAGAGAGAAAAAAAGGAAGAGAAACATCAATGTGTGGTTGCCTCTTGTGTGCCTCCTACTGGGGACCTGACCCGCAACCCAGGCGTGTGCCCTGACTGGGAATTGAATCAGTGACCCTTAGCTTTGCAGTCCAGTGCTCAATCCACTGAGCCACACCAGCCAGGGCTTCATTGCATTTAGAGGGAGTGGAAGGGAAAGAGAAAGGGAGAGCGAGAATCATCGATGTGAGAGTGAAGCATCAATTGGTTACCTCCAATACACTCCTGCAACCAAGGTATATGCCCTGCACAGGAATCAAACCCTCAGCCTCTCAGTTATGTATGATACTCCAACCGAGCCACACCGGACTGGGCCAGAATAGTCATGTTCTATGTTCATGTACCAATATTAAAAAAATTTTTTTACCCCTTTGGAAATTATTTTGCTCTGAGCTGGAATTTACAATTCAGTTAGTTTCTCATTTCCCCCTAAGTGCAAAGTTAATTGTCCTAGCAGCTGTTATCAAACACTCAAACACACATTTCCCCGATCGAAATCCATCCTCAGGTGGCAGCCACCTGCCTACTGCCGGCTCCTCTTCGAAGTCCGATAGGCATCTGCACGATAGGTAGATATGCTAATAGAGCCCTTGGTTTCCTGCAATCTCTGCCAAACCTGCTCCTGCTCATTCTCTTTCTCAGCTAATAGCACCACTGTCTGCCCAGTGACTCAGACCAAAGCCCTGGGCGTAACCCTTGATTCCTTCCTGTTTTCCGTCTTCAAACTAACCCACCAGCAGCATGGCACTATGTCAAAACTGCATCCAAGTCAGACCCCTGGTGAACATTTCCACCACTTCCACCTATTTTTCACCAGCGTTACCGCTGATGGAGACCATCGCTGGGGAAAACCGGAATTGTATTTCCATTCTTGTATCTGTGGAGTCCTCTCCCTGCGTAGTAGGCAGAGTAAATGGTTTAAAATGCTAATCAGATCATATCTGCGGACAAAAACCCTCTAATGGTTTTCCATCTCAGTGAGATCGAGGTCCAGATCCCTCACTGGCTCCCCTGAGGTTTGTGTACTCTGGCCCTGGTTCCCCTTCTGGCCCTGTTGCTGTCATCCACCATCTTCCTGTCTCTTGCACAACTGAAGCTCATTTCGACCTCAGGGTTTTTGCTTTTCCGTGTCACGGCCAGTTCCTCAGGGCCCAAATCAGATGTTACCCCCGTGACTCTCGATCTCATTGTCTTGCCCGATTTCCTCTGCAACACTTCTCGCTGTATTACTTTCCCTGTTCATTGACTTATTTGAAGGGTAGAATTTGTGTTCTGTCGGGTGCTGCGTTGGTAGCATCTTGAGTAGTGCCTGGGCCTGGTGCATAATAGGCACTTGAGCCTATTTCCGGAATTTTATTTTGCACCATTGCCCTGTCTTTTGTTCTTATTTATTACTAAATGTTTTGATTATTGTAGCTTCATAAATTTTCATGTTTGTCAGACCCTGCTTTCTCTGCCCTAACTCTTCTCACCCTCTTCTTTTTTCGTAATTTTCCTTGCCATTATATATTTATTTTTTCAGAGGAACTTTCTAAAAGTGCTCCTTGTTGGTATTTTAACTGGGTTCATGTTGAATTTATAGATTAATTTGGAAGAAAAAAAATCATTGAAACTTTTTGTCTAAAAGCAAGTGTGGCCTTTCCCTTAAGTTAAAATATGCTTCTAGTCCTTCATTAGTTTTTGGAAAACTTTAATATGTAGCATTTAGAACATATATAAAAGTAAAGATACTCTTTTTAAAAATATAGATATAATACTATTATTATATCAAAAAGGCTAACAATATTTCTTTATCAATACTTCTAAAGTTATCCTCTAATAGGTCAGATATGTTCTTATTGATCAATATGTCTGTTATATATTTCTTGTTGAATATCAATATACCAAAGTTGAGAATTTGTTTTAATTTCTATGGAAAATGGAGACATTGTTTCCACTGTATTTTTCAAACAGTTATTTTGTATATTGAGGTCTGTCTGGTAAAAGTTCAGCCATTGTTAGTATATCAAGAACGCTTTGTGCGACCTCGATGTCACGCGGCAGCCAAGGAGAGGGGACTAGAATGCACACATGTGCACAATGATGACTTCACTGCACTAGTCGGTGGGGAGGCGGACACCACTGAGCGAGCATGTGCACTGTGTGGTAGTCACATTCAAAACGTGTGAGCCAGTAGAGCAACGAATCCGCATCAAATTTTGCATTAACTTAGAACATTCCTCTGCAGAAACTGTTGGGATGGTTCAGAAGGCCAAAGGTATGGGCAACTGGTGATTGGCAGCTTCATCAGGACAACACACCCACTCATACATCAGGTCTTATTCAGAGTTTTTTGGCAAAACAAGTCACGCAGGTGACTCAGCCCCCCTATAGCCCAGATTTGGTGCTCTGTGACTTCTGGCTTTTCCCAAAACTGAAATTTCCTTTGAAAGGGAAAAGATTTCAGCCCATCAGTCAGATTCAGGAGAATACAATGGGACAGCTGATGGTGACTGGGAGAACCGTGGGAGGTCTCAAGGTGCCTCCTCTAAAGGGGACTGGGACATCATTGTCCTGTGTACCATGTTTCTTGTATCTTGTGTCTTCTTCAATGAATGTCTCTATTTTTCATATTACACGGCTGGATACCTTCTGGACAGACTTCGTGTATTAAAAGTAACAATTTTCTCATGTTACTTTGTAATTTGTCACCTCGGTGAATTTCCTGACCGTTTCTAGACTTTCCTAGCTTTCTCATGCCTGTGGTGGGAGGGTTCTGAGTGCAGCGAGGGCATAAGCACCCAGTCCGTGCACACCAGCTGTGTGCAGGCTTGTGGGCCTGGTGCACTGGGGCTAAAGGGACCCACCAGGTTATCAGATCCCAGAGGGCCATTTGGGAATTCACTCGAGACATATACATAGACAAACTCCTACGTTCACACTCACAATGCACAAGTTCATCAGCAAGTCCACACTAAGTCACCAAATTTCAAGAGATCACAGGAGATCACAGAAGGATCAGACGAATCAGGAAAGGCTCCCTGTAGGTGAGGGGTCCAGTCTGGCAGAGGAACACGGGACATATGTCAAAAGATTCCTTATTGGAACCCTCAGGGCCAGAGGGGTTTCAGAACTCAGCCTTGTTTCAGATCTTCAGAAAGACCACATGATGCGTATACTCTGCTATACGCCGTTTCCATCGGCGTTTGGAGAAGCCCCTCCAAATCGAATGAATTGCAATTTTGGCAGAAACATGTAAGAATATTACAAGAGTAGGAGGAAGAAAGACACCAAACGGCCTCAGGACGGCTCAGATCAGGCGAAGTTGTGCTGCCTTACAAAACAAATCTGTGTCAAAGCTGTTTGGGTTTGGGAGTTGCAAATGGGCGCTGTGGACCCACAAAAGCAAAGGCCCTGCTGAGACTAAACAAGTGCCCTGGGGAGGCAGTAAAGAGATCAGCAGGGCTGGCCCCCTCCTTGTGGGGTTGGCTGCCATTGAATTAGCTGACTTCCAACTACTCCTGAGAGTTTCCGGTTTCACATAGAACGTGCCAGAACCTCAGGCTTGCTAACAGCCCATGTTTCTCAACGCCCCTCATGCTCCTTGTTCCTCCCCTCCTCCAGGCTTGCGGCAAAACCCAAGGGATTGGGTGCTGAGCCTCTGGCCCACTTTTCCCAACCAGGTGACCAGGATGGGTGGGTGCTGGAGGTACTGAGCAGGCCACACACGCTGGGTGCTGGGACACCGGGAATTGACTGACAGACTGTCTTCTCACTCCTGGAACAAGACAGGAACCACTCCGAGGAAGGAGGAGGTGATTACCTCTCCGGGCTCCTCCCTTTCTTTTCTGCTCAATGAAGATTGAATGAATATCCTGCAAAGCTGGCTTAATATTTGCTCTCCTTGAGGGAATGAGGTTTCCTGTGAGCAGAGCAGGGGGTTGTTAGCCGGGTCACAGCCAGGCAAAGCTACTGTCTCAGCAGTTTCTGTTGAGTTTATAGGCCTCCCTGGGGTAATTCACATTTCTGGCTACCCAGGCCGCAGGGCTGCTGCTCTGTATCCATGGACTGGCCAGGGCCTGCGAGCTGCGTGGCCCAGCGTCTGTGGGATTTAGGATGGACTTGTCTAGACCCATTTCTAGGTGCCACCCCATCCTGCATAAGGTGTATTCCTGTATAAGCAAAAACGGTGGGTCAGGCCAACCAGCCCTTCCCATACGTGTGCCGTGTCTAATAAAACAAGTTACAGGTGATGGTGTGACATTTAGTTCCACGGCCCCACCCTGCTGACGGGATTCTGCTGAGCCCTGCATGGCCGACTGCATTCCTGAGCGGAGCGCCTCTCCAATTTTCCTCCCTGCACCTAGAAAAGGTTCTGGAACCTTCTGTGGCACACAGCTCTCTGGGCCAGGCAGACGTCTGGAAGGTTATGATGTTCTCTCTTTGTATGTCTAGTTTATCTTCATCTCTTCCAAAAGAGGGCAAAAGTTCCCTTCTGTGTTTCTGCTCCCATCGTCAGTGCGGAGGCCCCTCCTGGTGGGGCCGTGGCTTCACAGGGCATCTCCTCCTCAGGGAGGGGAACAGGAAGTCCCCGCGGGCCCACCTGAGCTACTTAGGTGCTGGCAAACGCACCGGAACTCCACTCGGGTCACCTGAAACGTTGTCCCTCCGGCTCCACACTTGGTCATCCCCGGACTTCTGGAAAGAGCCCGGCGTCAGAGACAACTCGGGTAAAAGTACCACTTGGGCTCAAAAATTAGTTTGACTCCTCGCATGCAGTGGCAGCGCGGAAAGGCGCTGTCAGAACGTTACGATCTCCCGGCAGGAAAGAGCAGGCTGGGGGAGGGTGAGTTTCGGCAGGGTCCCAGATGGCCCCGGCAAGTTCTTGACTCTTCGGACACTTCAGTTCGCTCCTCTGTTGAGTGGGAATGACTCGTGGCACTGTTGACCACCCGGCACACCGCCCGGGGCCTGGACGGCGGAGGCAGATGCTCCGGGTGTTCAGTACAGTGCCACCTGGGCCAGGCGGTGGTATGACGTGTTCCTGACCTGGGGCTGCCATAACAAAGCACCATAAACCGGATGCCTTAAAACGACAGTATTTCTTTTCTCCCAGTCCTGGAGGGCGGATATCCAGCCTCAAAGCGTTGGCAGGGCTGGGCTGCCTCAGGAGGCCCTGGGGCAGAATCTTCGTTTGCTTCTTGTAGCTCTGGCCACTTTAGTGGGTTCTTGGCTGGGAGTCATCCCTCCAGTCCCTGCCTCTGTGGTCACACTGCTTCCTGCTTCCCTCCCTGTGTCCAGATCTGCCCTCCCTCTGGCTCTCCACCCCTGATAGGATACACAGGGTTGCATTTTAGGGCCCACCTGGATATCCAGGCTTCGTGCTTTTCTCAAGATCTTTAATCACATCTGCAAAGGCCCAGTGTTGATACCAACCAAATAAGGTAACACTCACAGGTTTCTGGGGTTAGAACGTGCATATGTCTTTTGGGGGCCACGGTCCAGCCCACTACTCTCCACTGAGAGTAGTGCTACCTGTGGTGGTGGTGGTGGTGGTTGTGATGATGGCGATGACAATGACAACACAAATCAGTAAAGAAGTGCAGGCGAGTCTAGGGCTTTGCGGAGAGTGGTTAGGATGGCACAAAAGGGGTTGCATCTGACTTGGTTTCCGACCCTTCACTGCATTCAGGACAGCCCCCTGGATCCATAGCTCTGACACCCTTGTGGCCTTCTGCCCGGCTTCATCGGGCTCCTGGGCCAGCTAAC
>PVKM010015971.1:0-27314 GCA_004027735.1 Carollia perspicillata | reverse complement strand
GGGAGTAAAAGACAGAAAAATGTAAAATAAATAAATAAATAAATATTAAAAATAATTTTTCATATTCAATTAATGTTAATTTGAATTTTATTAGTTTTGTTATTTGGCTTATATTTAGTTTGTAAAATTACTTTTGTTTCTTAGTTGTGAAGAAGCTTTATAAATGAGCTCACATCTAGTCTTTGGTTTGTATATATTAAGTTACCCTAGGTAAGAATATTTGTCTTTTAAATGGATCTGTACTTTTCTTAACCTGATATATTCAGTTTGCATTCATCTGTGCAAAGCAGTATGTTTTATAATTTTAAAAAAGATTTTATTTACTTAATTTTTAGAGAGAGGGAAGGCAAGGAGAAAGAGAAGGAGAGAAACATTGATCGGTTGCCTCTCATATGAGCCCCAACAGGGGACCAGGCCCACAACCTAGGCATGTCCTCTGCTGGGAATCAAACCAGGAACCTTTCACTTTGCAGGAGGACACTCGCCCAAATGAACCATACATGTCAGGGTGTAAAGCAGTGTGTCTTAGAGAGAAGTAAACACAGCAAAGTATTAACACTGTGGTAAAGAGATTTAGGTGACAATTTATTTTACTATGATGCTTTACATTTTCCAAATTTTCTATACTAATTACTGATGTTACTATAATTATCAAAAATAAATAAAAGCTTGCTAAAATACCTCTTAGCTATATTTAATAGTTTTATACTTATGGTGGTCACTACTTTATTAAATGTCAAAACTAAAGAGTGCCCCTGTAGGATTCAAAGCTGCTCTCTGGTTTGCTACGAATCACTATTAATCAAGACCAGACTCACAGATAGAGAGCAGGCTCACAGCTCAGGGGGCGGGGGTAGTGGGAGGAGGTGAAGAAGGTGGTGGGATTGAGCAAAAAAAAAAAAAAAGAGAGAAAAAACTCATGGACGTGGACAACAGTGTGGTGATTGCTGTGGGGGGAGAGGTAAAGGAGGACATGGGGCAGTAAATGGTGGAAGGGTGATGAAACACAATACAGTGTACGAATGATGTGTTGTAGAACTGTGCACCTGAATCTGTATAATTTTGTTAACCAGTGTCACCCCAATAAATTCAATAAAAAGGAAAAAAAAGACCCAACTCAAAAATATGTTATAACTATTGTCTCACCTGAATGTCGAAGTGCAGAAAATCCTTGCTCATCTTCCCACTCCCAGGTTGGTTCGCTATTATTTTGTGTGGAATGGAAGTCAGGAATTTCATGATACCAGTCTATGTCTGTGCTGCTAAAAAAACAGAAAATGATGAATACATTTTTTCAGGAATTTTTCAGAAATTGAATGAAATGAGTAAATTTATACAGCTTCAGGCCTTTTCAGTTACCTTCCTTCCCATCCTTTCACTTTTCAGAAATAAACATTATTTTAGGGCCAGTTGTTATGAAGAATGATTTATTTTACAAAATGAACTAGACCATGTCTAGAATCTTGCAAGAACAAATGCCTTGATTCTCAATTTGACAACAATTTCTGAAACAGATGTGCAAAGACATCTTCACTTCACTGATGGTATGCAAGATTTTCCATATCACTACTGGACCTTCAAAAGAATCTGAAAGACACATAGATGAGAACGAGAGCCATGCACATTTACCTGCTCATGCAGTCTCCTGTGAGAGGGTCGCAGCTCCCTGCACAGTCGCAGGGCCTGCAGCCATAGGCTCCGAAGCCCCAGTATCCCACCATACACCTGTCGCAGCGTGGCCCTGCCACCCCAGGCTTGCATGGGCAGTCACCATTGCTGGGGTCACAGAAGGTCATTGAGCTGAAAGGAAGGACAGCTGATCCAACTGGATGGCAGGAACACACTACAACAGAGAGGACACACAACGGCTGATGAGTCACTAGATTGTAGAGATTGGGCCTGGCAATCTCAAAATCCCTTTCACCACACAGCATACCTCTGAGGCTCCTCCATTAGCCAATTGGTATAAGCTCAGAGAATAAAATCTAATTAAATTATAAATAAGATGATAAAATCAGAAAAGCATGTCTGCTGCAAAACAAACCACACAATTTATTATAAAATCGAAGGCATGAAATATGAATAGATTTTGTTT
Organism: Carollia perspicillata; assembly: GCA_004027735.1. Lineage (NCBI taxonomy): Eukaryota > Metazoa > Chordata > Mammalia > Chiroptera > Phyllostomidae > Carollia > Carollia perspicillata. Next base: position 25,219 of record PVKM010015971.1, on the reverse strand, counting down.
GAGTGATGGGATCAAAGATAAAAAAAAAGCAATTCATGCTACAGAAAAAAAATCATGAGGATGGTGTTCTGGAAGCCAAACAAAGTTTCAAAGAGGTAGGAACATCAACTGTGTCAAATACTAATATGTCCAAAAAGATGAGGGGTGGAAACAAATTATTGCATTTGACAATGTGAAAGCAATTAATGTTCTTGAAAGGAACAATTTCAGGGAAATAGTGAGTGGCAAACCTAATTGAAGAGGACTCAGGAGAGAATGGGAGTAGAGAAGGGTGAGCCTAAGGACAGACACCTCTTTTGGGAAGCTTTTCTGTAAGGGCACAGAAATGAGGTGGCAGCTAAAACTAAATAGGGATTTGAACTCAAGTGAAGGTATGAGTTTTGTTTGTTTTAAGATGGGAGAATTATAGCATGTTCAATGTTGATGGAAATGATTCAGTAAAAAGGGAAAAACTGGTGACTAAAAGGGAGATAGGAGAATTGTAAGAGGAATACTTGCTTATCCTTGAGAAAGGGAGAAAGAATGAGATCTGGTGTAGAAGAGATTCTATTGGCCTTGCTTGTGTGGGAGGATGATCAGTTCATAGTGACAGGATGGAAGGTGGGTGGACGCAGGTGAGTAGATATACGCAGAGGTGGCAGTTGGTGGGATTTTTCATCCGATTATTTGTATTTTCTGGATGAGATAATAAGCAAGGTCATCAGGTGATAGAGAAGATAGGAGTGGAAGAGTGAATGAGAGACTTAGAAAGTGAAGTATAATTGCCAGGTAGCATAAGGGCCACATGTGAGGTTAAAGTCACTCATTTGTAGTGACTTTGGTTGGTTGTTTCTTCAGTCCTGGAGAAATTGAGAGAATTCAGGTTTGATACAGGAAGAAAGATGGATTTAATTTGCATGTGTTGTGGACTGAATGTTTGTGTCCCCCACCCCCATTCATTTGTTGCAGCCTAATCGCCATTGTGATGGTATTTGGAGGTGGGGCCTTTGGGAGGTTTGGATATGGTCTTGGGGGTGATGACATTGGTGCCATTATAAAGGGATGAAGAGCAAAGCGCTTTTCTCTGTGAAAGATGTGATGCTATAACAGGAAATGGCAGTCTGCAACCTGGAAGAGAGCTCTCACCAGAATCTGACCATGCTCGTACCATGATCTCAGACTTCCAGTCTCCAGACTGTGAGAAATATTTATTGTTTAAGCCACCCAGTCTGTGGTATTTTGTTATAGCAGCCTGTATGGACTAAGACACGAGAAGTTAAATCCGTCCCCTCAGGCTAGAATTTATACACAGCCATTTCTGCAAGTCTCACTATATTAATTAAGAGTTCTTCCCCTCAGCTCTCTCCCAACATCCATAACTGCTCACTGCTCAGTTTGACAATCCTCAATACTTTTTTTTGTTGCTGGGATAGCAAAAATAGTTGAACAAAGTTTTAGAAATGTGCTTATTGGGTTCATCACAAATTTGTGTACCTTAACCTCAGTTGGGTCCCCTAACTGATGCTCATTAACCTTATTTATTCAATTTTACCTGGACTTTTTTTTAAATAAAAAATTCCTCACAGTGGCTGTCCCAAAATATCCCCAGACTTTTTAATTTACCATAACCACTCAATGTAAGAATTCTAATTAATTAATAAAATCCTCTGGATAATCTTTTCTCCACCTCAAAAGCTCTTTTATAGCCTTGCCACTCACTCATTCTGTGATCTCGGTAAAGAAATTTAACTTTCCTGAATCTCTGTTTCTTCAGTGAAGTGTCTATATCACATGGAGATTTCATGAGGATGAAATTATTTTAAATGAACTTATTTCAGCAAGGTGCATAGCGCGAAGCCTGACATGTATTAGGCCAACTTCCTGCTAAGTCTTCTCAACTAATATTCTAGATCTTATTCCCTCCTTTATTTATTGATTATTTTCTTTGTCATTAAAATCTCAGTTTGGCTTCAAAGCTCAGCTACTACCTATGACTTTGGCAAGATACCTAGCCTCTCATTTTCTTAGTTTTTTTGGTCTATAAAATGGAAATGAGAATAATATTTACCCTCATTACAGCTGTTGTAAGAATGAAAGGAGATTATGTATGGAAAACAGTGCAGTGTCTAGCACATGGTTAATTAATAGTGAATTAACTAATTAACTCAATGAATAATTCTTGTAGAGTTGTAGAATCTGTGTTGGCATAAAGAATGGTGCCAATCCTGAAGGAACTCATAGTCTTGTTGGGGAAACAGAGGTGTAAACAAAAGATTTACATACTCTGATAAGTACTCCAAGAGAGGTCTATGTAAAGTGCTATAGGAGACAGGAGGACGGGAACACAGGTTGAGGGAATTACATAGGGACCCACAAAAGACAGGTTGTTTAGACATCTGAGCTGATCCCAAATGATGAGCTGGACTCTGCAGTTGAAAAGGAGGAGAAGATAGGCAGTTGCTTATCCCAGCCTGGTCTTTAGATACTCTCCCTATTGCATTTCTGTTAAATAGTTTTTTAAAAATCTAATTGTGGTTAAAAAAACCCCACATACCATAAAATGTACCATCTTAACCATTTTAAAGAGAACAGTTCATCCCCATTGCATTGTAAGTTTCTGTATTATATGTGAAAGCACTTGCTGCTTCCTGAAAATGTGAAGCTCTTTCATGACTCAGTGTCCCTCGATGTGCCTTCATTGCCTTTCACCACCTTTGAGCATCTGGACCATGACATGCTTTGTTGTCCCACTCCATCCACACAGTTAACCACTCTCTCCTCTATGCTGCCTCTGTTCTTTGAATATACTTCTATTTAGTGTGTATCACGGTACATCATTATTATTTGTTTATATGCCCATCTCCCTTACTACTAGACTCTGAACTCATTGACAGAAAGATCATTATCTTCTTATTTTTATTTCCTAGGCCCCAGAAAAATGTCTGGTAGATGCCCAAATAAGTGTTTATGGAATTGACCTGAAGGACATTCAGGCTGTAGAAATCACATGTGAAAGGGCATGGCCTATTGGGGACTACGAGAAATTTGGCGTGTCTGTAGGGTGCATTGAGTGGAAAGCAGCTGAAGGTTGAAGTTTATCATACATTTGGAGAGAATGTATACTATATAACATGAATGTATCAAAGTCCTATATGAAGACTTTAAAGGAAGTCACATAATCCAATATAAACATTTCATTATTTTGAGGTGAGTAAATCAATAGTTACCTTATCACTCAGTTAAGTCAATTTGGTTCTTGACAGCAGACAGTGGAAGAAGAAGACATGATGTAAGACCCACATCTAGTGTAATATATGCTATTCCACCACCAGCATTATCATTTCCTCCAATAGAAAATGTAAGCCTTTCTAGGATTTAACCTCTTTGTACTACCATATATTTAAAAACCCACACACATTTCAGGAATAGCCAGAGAAGAATGTGATTCTATCACATGTGTTAGTAGATTTCTGTCAATGTGACTTTTTACATAATTACAAGATAAAAATACCACTTGGAAACTATGCAGAACTAGCTCCAGGCAGAAGGCCCTGACATCTCTCACAGCATACTTTTTCAGACTGCACACCGAGGCTTGCCTTGCATACCTATCTCCTGAAGTTTGTACAGCAGACAATGTCTGACACACATAATATACATTTCTTACTTTCTTCCAAAATACAAATACAGTTCCTTCTTGCTTCAGGAAAACTAGGTTTTTCTTAGATTGTAGTTCTGATTTTTCAATGTATATTCCTTATTGTTTGTTGATTCTAAAATGTAACCCAAGCACTTAGTTTTTACCTATTCATTATGATGAATGTCAGTCACAACCCAACTGGAGTGACATAAATCCTTACTGCAGCTTCGTTACCTTGTTAGACACAAAACCCAATGGTAAACATTTGCTCTAAGCTGCTTTCACAACCAAATTAGCGAAATAGAATTATTTAAAATGTCATTTTTAATTTCTAAATAATGTCACAAGATTTTTTTGAAAATGTAAATGAGCGCTGGCTGGTGTAGCTCAGTGGATTGAGCACGGGCCTGTGACACAAAGGGTTGCCAGTTTGATTCCCAGTCAGGGCACATGCCTGGGTTGCAGGCCAGGTCCCCAGTGTGGGGCACGTGAGGACAACCACACATTGATGTTTCTCTCCCTCTCTTTCTCCTTCCCGTCCCCTCTCTCTAAAAATAAATAAATAAAATATTTATTAAAAAATGTAAATGACTAGTCCTAACCAGTGTGGCTTAGTGGGTTGAACATTGTCCCGCAAAGCAAAAGGTTGCTGGTTCCATTCCTGGTCAGGGCACATGTGTGGGTTGCAGGTTCCATCTCCAGTTGAGACAGTACAAGAGGCAACTGATCCATGTTGCTCTCTCACATTGAGTTTCTCTCTCTCCCAAGTAAATAAATACAATCTTTAAAAAAATGTTAATGACTAATTTAAAACAGTATATTCTGCACTGATATGTACTTGTTATAACAAAACCTGAAATAATAATACAAAACATTCAAAACAGATACAATAGAGGAAATGGGTACTTTATAAACAATTTCATAACAGGTTCCCTTCAAATAATGAATTTAGATACTTGCCTAGTGTTATAAAAATTTTATTTACAGGTATGTAGTTGTAGCAATACATTTATTATGTGAGGTGCTGTCCCTCTATAGAGCATTTATAGAGAAGAGTTGGAACATTAGGCTTCTCTGGAGTTTATTCTACTAGGAAACTTAACTGTTAATGAAACAATGGATGAACACCTTTTTTAAAAAAAATCTTGACTAGAGGACATGCTTATTGATTTTTTAGAGAGAGGGGAAGGGAGGGAGAGAGAGGGGGGAAGAAACATTGATGTGAGAGAGAAACACTGATTGGTTGTCTCTTGTATGTGAACAAACCGGGGACCAAACCTGAAACCCAAGCATGTGACCTCACTGGGAATTAAGCCTGCGACCTTTCGATCTATGGGACAAGGCTCTAGCCAACTGAGCCACAGTGGTTAGGGCATGGATGAACATGTTTTTAAGTAACTCTGTGCATCCATAATGCTCTGAAACTAGTGCTATATTTGTTTCAACCACAAGTGCTGACAATAAATACAGCTGTTTGAAAATTACCGGTAATACCTCTTAGGAAGACAGACAACAAAAAAAGGGTAATATAATAGAGTTGGTAAGGTCACAAACTTAGGAGTCAGACTGGATGAGTTCAAATCTGGTTATGAGGCTTATTACTTTGTGAAATTAACCTTCTCAAGTCTCATTTTTTTCATTGATGATGTAAAAATAATAGCTATGCCATAGGTTTATGTGAGGATTAAATAAGATAGTACGTGTATGTAGCAACGTATTAGGCACTTAGTGGCACCAAATGCTCAAAGAATAAATATTATTATTATCTAGATGAAACATTGGTTTTAAAATGCCCACCATTTATTCATTCATACCTTCATCAAAGACTTCTTGAACTTGAGAGTTAACATGAACTATGCTAGGAGCTGAAGATACAAAAATGAATACAGAGTCACTAACTCTTCAGTAAGGAAAGAGAGATATGCAATAAATGATTACAAGGCAGTAAATGTTCTAATAACATAGTCTAGGGTGCATGGAAACACAGAAGAAAGAGAAATAACTATCTCTTGCCAGTAAGGCTTGTTTTAATGGATATTAATGATCTAACTGGCTTTCAAAATAAACTGAAATTCCCTACTTTGCACCTGGAAGAAATTTGGTGGCAAATAGCTTTCTTGACTATTCTAAGTCCTATAGAATTAGATAACTCTCCTGTTACATATTTCTTTCTCTGGATTAAAAAAAATCAATTTGCTATTACTGTCCTTTTGAGAATCAGAGTATGAGAAAAAGTTAAGGCATAATCTAGGGTCCTGCTGCTTATAAGAAGGTACTCAACAATGTCATGTAGGACGAGAGTCATGGCTGTCAACCATGTGAACATAATAAGCATGTACAAAATGGCCAGGAACATAACAGAAAAGTTATGGCTTCCTTTATTCTCATGGGTTACTAAAGCCTTTGGTGGTGGAGTCACAGGAAACCATTGCTGTCTTTTCACCTTTATTCCCACCTTCACTGGAACTCTAGGAATCTGTTCACATGTATTCCACTGAGAGTGATCCGTGATGCCAAGCTGGCTGTAGAAATAACCAGTTATGTTCGGTACCTTACCCCTTTCAATTGCTGGGACTCATTAAGATTACATTATGGCTCTAGTTTTTGCTATTTTGTTAGTAAAAGCTACACTGGGAGCAAAATACCCTGAAAGTATTTGCTTCTGATTTAGCTTTGCTAAAAATAGAACTCAAAGTTCAAGGCCCTCAGCTGGGAAAGAAGTTGTTGGTCAAGCCCTTTTATCACTGCCCAGTGGCTACTCCAGTGGGCTGCCCAGGCTCCCAACGTTGTTTTCTCCTGAAAAGGCCAAGGCCCTACAGCATTTCTGATGGGGAATTTTTAATGTCAAAGCTATTTTGAAAGCTGTCCAGCTCCCTGCTGAGGTTTAGAGAACTGGGAGTTAAAGGAGATGACTTTGAATGCAGCTCTAAACAGAAAAGAGATAACATCAACTGTTATTACTATATTAAGTGAGAAGTTAAATGTTAGATAAAATAAAATTTACTTTTTGGGTACATTTTTCCTCTTTCTTTCTACTATTAACTATATTTGCTAGTGGATGAGTAGCTATAAACAAATTAAAAAATTGTAAATGAACTTTACTCTGTCAAAGGCAATATGGTTTACCCCTTTATTAACCTAGAGAACAGTTTTCTATTTATCCTTTAATGCTATATGCATTGTGTTCAAAGATATCTAGTTCCACGATATTCAATATGTATGTTAATTCCAAATAAGATTATGCTAGAATAAGTCTAATAAAGAAAGATCTAAATTAAGACTTACCTTTCGCTTACTGAAATGCAGTGTCTCCTGAGTTATTACTGTACATCCCACACAAAAGAAAATCCATTTGTGCATGAAACCTATCCATTCCTGCCTCTATTTAATGCTTTAAAAATAAACGTAACGTATTTAAATATATTCACTACCTGCCTTCTATAAGCTTTTAATAAGTAGTGCTAATAAACACAAGTGATACATCTTAATTTTTTTATGCCTCTTTTTTTTTATTTTGGTTCCATTACAGTTGTCCCCATTTTTCACCCATTACTTTCCCCTGCCCTTCCCACCCCCTACCTTCCACCTTCAACCCTTCCCCTGCCCCTTCCCCATTGTCTTTGTCCATGGGTCCTTTATACAAGCTCCTTGACTTGACCCTTCCCCTTCTTCCCCTCCCCCGCCTTGTTACCTGCCTCCTCCCTCCCCTCCGGTCACTGTCAGTTTGTTCTTTCTTTCCATGTCTCTGGTTCTATTTTGCTCGCTTATTTGTTTTGTTGATTAGGTTCCACTTATAGGTGAGATCATATGGTATTTGTCTTTCACTGCCTGGCTTATTTCACAGCAAAATAAAAAGAGAACCAACCATATGGGAAAATATATTTGCTAATGATACCTTGGACAAGAGTTTGATCTTCAAAATACATAAAGAACTCCACACCAGGAAGACAAACAGTCCAATTAAAAAATGGGCAAAGGACCATACAGAGGGCCCATAGACATATGATACCTTTTATTTTTAATGCTTCACTATGTGACCCTTACTCAGACCCTTAATTTTTTTTTGTATAATTCCTTTCCTGTTTAGTGGTTGTAACAGAGCCAGTTGCTATTTTTTCCTGGATGTATCTCAGCATTCTTTGATAGCTAAATAGCTAATTTTATATTCCTGGGTTGCTACTTCAGTTAAAACTGAAGAAAGTACTTTTGAATATACAAACAAATTTTACTACCGGCAAACTTTTGGGTATAATTTTGGACACTGTATTTTGCTTTGAAGAATTTGGTTATATCACACACCATTCATTATCTTTTTGTTGAAGAAAGCCTCCTGTATTCCCAATCCACTCAAGCACCATCCACCCAGGCACCTAGCCAGGAGTTGAGGTCATTGCTAACTCCTTTCTCCTTTGGAGAAAGACCCTTATTTATTCCATCTATCTTAGATCTCTCTTTTGAATTGATGGTGCTAGTCCCTGCTATAACCTGTCATAGTACCCTTTTCTTTATAACACTTATTGCAGTCTTCAATTACATATTTACTTGGGTAAATTTATTTATAGCCTGTTTCCATGGGGTTAGGGACTGTTTTATTATATATACAGTGAGTACGATAAGCCTTCCACATGGTCGGCACTGAGTAAATCTATGTTGAGTTTATAAAATGGATGAATTATAGTCACTTAATAAATAGTTCTTAATGATTGATAGTCTTCTGGCTTCCAATGTAATCTCTTTATGATTTTTTTCTTTTTGCCTCACTGCTCTTTCTATAGTACACTGTGAAGGCCTAGAAAGAAGGAACCGTATCCTTTCATCTCTGTATCCTCAAAGCCTAGGACCATAACTGACTCACTTTAGGGACTCATTCCATCTTTGTTGAATGAATGAATAAATGAATGAACTTCTTAATAACCAAAAACAATGAAATGATTTCATGTTTTATGAACCTTCTAAAAGTTTTATTCTATTGATTTTTATAAGTTTTAGTATCTTAGCATCACAGCATTTGCAATACTAAGATACTAGAAACAGAAAAAAAAAAAACAAGCAAAACAACAAATCCATAGAAAACTAAAATGGTCAAGTAGAACAGATTATTCTTAATCTTATTCCCTACATGAGCGTGAGACTATTTCCTACATCTATTGCTTCACTTAGTCGCTTTATTATTTATTGTTGTAATAAAAGTTCTTTATTCTAACTCTGTAGGAGACATTACCCACCTATCAATGCCTCTCACTGGTAGCAGATTTTTTTTGTTACATTAATCAATCTGAAATTTCTTTTCTCACTTTCATCCAATTATATCTAATTATGACTCTTTGTTCTAAGGAAGTAAATTATTTTTTGTCACTCCCTATATCCCCTTATACCTTTTGTGTATGTGTAGAAAGTTATATTCTTGCTGAGAAGTTTCCTAGTTGATCTGAGAATATTTATCCTTTTTATATTTATCCATCAGTCTCTCTCTCTTCTTAATACTTTGTTGGTCTGTCTGGATTACTCTCCAGTAAGCCCCACCTTTCTTGTACTAAAAATTCCTTAAGATAAATGCAGTCCTTTAACATTCAAACTTTACATGGTTCTTGCTCAGTAAACAGGGACTTACTCAAACCCAAAGCAATATATATTTTTAAAATCTAAGTTCTTTAAAAATTACTTTTGGCTCTAATATATATGCCTGATTATTTCCACCTTTGTTAAAGCATTTTGTTTTCATCAACTAGGTCACAGTGTAGAATTAAATTATTTGGATCTTTGTAGGTCTTTGGCTCAAAGTCTTTGAGGTCAGACTAAGCTGGGTTTAAATCCCAGCCCTGCCTCTGACCAGCTGCATGAACTTGGACAAACTATGTAATTGATTTAAGCCTCAATGCCCTCATTTATAAAGTATAAAAGGTACCACCTAACTCATAAAAGTTGCTAAATGAGGTAACTTATGTAAATTGCCCAGTACAGTGTCTGGCCCCTAGTAGCTACTCAAAAAAATGCTGGCTTATAATTATTTACTTGATTTTTTAATTCTGGTCCTCATCAAATGCAAAATGACATATTATTTTTTTATTCAGTGAAATACACTTTCTGTTTTGGAGACACTTTAAAGAATTTCATAACCTCTCCTACTTTTCTTCCCCAATCTGACTTTTATTATTCATCAATTCATAAAATTTCTTCTTTTTGGGTGAGTTTTAATATATGTTATTAATATTTTAAAAAGATAGTCCTACTCTGATTATTATATTATGTTATATGTATTTTCTCTGTCTTTTTCACTTCTTAACCCTCTCGTTTTATATATTAGACTTTTAAAAGCTGAGATTAGAGTATTCCAACTATTATTGCTGAGTCACTAGTCTATTTAAAGTTTGCTTTTCAAAAACAGTTGCTTCATATTGATTCTATGCTGGAATCATTCACAGTTACTTTTGATATAAAACAAAGATGTCTATGTGTTTATATGACATAAAATGAATTCACGTGGCTTTCTAAAACTACAATTTGAAAGGAAAAGCTCATTACTGAAAGAAATGTCTATGACCCTTGAGAAAAATCCTTTTCTGAGGCAGACCAGAACATAGGCACCAGAGTAAAAAATGGAAGGTTATGCTTATGGGTTCCTGAATGTGTCATTGTGGTTAGGTATTATGGATTTTATTAATTTAAAAGTTTTACTTCTAAGACAATTTGAAGGGAGAGAAAAATCCTCATAGGGGTAGAATTAAATAATTGTTAAATAAAGGTATGAGCATACAGACAGAGATAAAGATTCTTCTTGGGAGCATCATGAGAAGGTCATATCTGTGGCAAAATAGTCACCCATCCAAAGCACTTTTATTTCCATCAGCTAAGCAGTTTCCAGCCAAGCCAGAAAGAAGAAAAGAAAACTTGGATGGATGTTAGCACTCTTTCTTTACAAAGAGAGCTGGCTAGTTAGGGTAACAGTAACCAAGTAACCAGACATTATCTTGGTAAACACTTGGTTTGGGTTTTAAGGCAGAGGAACCAAAGTTATTTTTATTCACCCTCTACTAAAAGGCAGTTGACTGCATTTACTTTGGCCCACCAGCCAGGAAGGAAGGGCACGTCAGGTTTTCAAGAGGTTGTTTACTTTGACAAGGAATGAATTCTGCTTTCTTTTCTATTTGCTGGCTTTTCTTTAAATGTAGAGAGAGACTATAAAATACATCTTGACATAAAGGTCAATAAATTTATTGTATAGTTACTAACTAGCTGTTCCCTAAATGGAGAACTAACACTGTTTTATAAAGCATTTTCTTCAAACATATGTTTCAAACCATGTGTTCTACAAAAGTAAGGAAAATTTTCTGTAGGAAATTTGATGTCATGGAATAGCTGTTAATATCCCATATCCAATCAATTTCCCATCTGTCTAACATTTTAACATATCTTTTGTTAAATGTTATAGAGGGGAAGGGAAGAGGCACTCTATGAAGAACTAGATTCAATGATTATGTAAATCAAACACAATAACATACTTATAGCTTAATGCCATGTTTTGAATTATGAAACTATGGAAGTGAAAGTAAACTGTTAATGTAGTAGTAAACTAATTTTATTATAAATTCTAGTTGTATTATAATAATTCACTTAAAATATGAGATATTTATGGTAAATAAATCTATAGACTATAAAGAAGAGGGCATTCTCTGAATGGAATTGCTAGGTGTTTGTTTTGACACTGTTACATGAAAAACAGACATCTTAGAATTCTGCCGGACATTTCTTGGAGAAAAGCAGAGGTTCTAAGTTAGGCATTCTTAAGTGGGTCATTCTTACCAGCATTCATATCTTTCATTGTATCAGAAAAAAAACATGTCCCAGCCAGAGCTTTAGTAATCCTTTAGGATTTTCTGTCAGTTATGACTAATTCAGTGAGGAGGTTAAATTATGGATGATTCTTAGTTCAAAATGTTTCATCAAAGATGAAAGTAAATAGAGCTCACACTAGAAACAGGAATGATATGTGTAGTGGTTTTCACATGCTGGTCAGGAAACCAAAGAGCTGAATCAGAATCTCCAAAGATGCTTTAAAAAATACAGATTTCGGCCCCTATCCCTGTTGGAGATTCAGATTTGGAAGATCAGGGTCAGGGCTCTGAGATTTCATATTGTCAATAAGAGCTCTCAAGTGAGTCTGATCCACATGCCGGTTTGACACGAGAGAAGTGCTTAGATCAGAGAAGGGGCTGTGAGGACAAGACTTCATTCAAAGGAGAGAAATCACTCCACTTTTGGTTTAGAGTCTATCTGAGTCACTGAATTCTTGATAGAAAACAATGATTGGGTAGCTTGAAACTGGCATGGTGGGACTATTTAAACCACAAAAATTGGCCAATGCTACAAATCAGGGCTTTTTTCCCTCTCCCTAGAGAGTCAACATGCCACTGTCTATTAGGGTTATTCTCACATTTATAATGTGCCTGCTAAAGGAAAGTCTACTTAGGTTATAGGATACCAAAGGCACATAGTGACTTTAGAGATTTCAAAGAAGTTACTCTAAAAAAGAGTGACTTCTCTTTTAGAACAGACACAGTATTCCTCAAAGTACCTTAGTGATACTTAATAGCTAAGTACTATGTACGTGCATACTAAGGTATGTCACGATAATTATATTGTCCATTTTATTTCCGCACCTTAGCGACTAGCCAGTTTTAGTCTTGATTTCTGCTCTTGGCCTTAGGTTCAGCTGAGGAGGTTTCATATTGTCCCTTGTGTTCACAGACCTTAAAGGCACTGTCCTTTCAAAACTCTTCCTCTGAGTTGTAGAAATAAATTTAGTTTCAATGATCTCCAGTAGTCTTAAAAAAACAAACAACATCTTTGGAATCCTCAGAAGTGATTTCTTAGCAATGGAAATGTGTAGTTGATTATTTGGGTCTCACAGTTGACTCCATTTACAGTTGAAATAAAGAGGAAGTGAGAACAGAGATGGTTTAATTGCTTACAGGAATAAATCTATTGGCTAGTAGATTTGGTTCATGGCCTTTTCTTAAATTTAGGTTTAATAAATTTATGACCATCAATTAAGTGTACACATAAGGACAATAGCATAGTGCCTATCAGGATAGTGGGAGGGAAAACATAGCCTGGAACATGATGAGGCCAATAAATCCTTGGTTTATTTGGCAGTGAGCCAGCTGCCTAACTGTGAACAGTGTCACTAGTATTTGTTGAATGAATGAATGTGCCTAGGTAAGTATTCTATTGAATGTGTAGTAGTTTGAATAACATCAATTCATTCCATTTTCTAGATCAACTCCTTAAAGGCAATGAAGGCAATCATTGATTAGAAAGTAGGGCAGCCCTAGCTGGTGTGGCTCAGTGGATGGAGTGTGGACTTGTGATCTGAAAGGTCACCAGTTTATTTCCCAGTCAGGGCACATGCCTGGGTTGTGGGCCAGGCAAGCCAGGTCCCCAGTTGGGGACATGCGAGATGCAACTGATCAATGTATCTCTCACACATTGATGTTTCTCTCCCTCTCTTTCTCCCGCCCTTCCCCCTCTTTAAAAATAAATAAATAAATAAAACCTTTAAAATAAAAGAAAAAGAAAGTACATCCAATTTTGTTTCGGTCCTTTAGATGAAAAAATAAAACAGCCACCAAAGTGTTGGAGGCATCTTACTTATCAAGGAAGTCTCCCCTTAACTGCTCTCATCCCACCTCACACTCTCCCCCAGGTACTCAATGCATCTCTTTCATCACACTTTCCTCCTATAGTGAGGATAACAGTAGAACCTACCTCAAAGTGCTGTTGTGAAAGTTAAATGAATCAATGCATATAGAGCCCTTTGAACAGTGAACGGAAAATAGCAGGAACTCAGTAAATGTCAGCTATTACTACTATATCATCACCATCACTACAGTGTATTGAAATGGCCTGTTATTGTAAATTTCTCCTCATCTAGAGTGTAAGATCTTTTAGGGAAGACCTTTTATCTTTACAGACTAGTGCTTACCACAGTACCTGTTGCAAAAAAGACACTCAATAAATGTCTCCTGACCTAAACTGAGCGTGTAATTTACATGCTTCTCCTAAACTTTGTGTGGGGTGCTGAGAAGACATAAACTAGGAAATAATGGAGAGACATGTTTTCATCCATCATTGCTGATATGTGGCTGTAGATTGTCCAGGCTTAGTTAATATTATGTTTGTAATTAGTTCCCTGATAGAAATATAAGATTTATTATTTCCTTGATATACAGTTTTGGGATCTAGTACTTGGAAAAAAGTAACAAGTAAATAGAAGGAATCTTCTAGGACATGGCTCCCCAAGTGAGGTCTTCGCATAGATATGGCCACTATAATACAATAGCAACATTTCCCAGTGTGCTCTGTAGAACACTGGTCCCACACGGTGTTCTGTGAGAAAAGCATTCTCTGGTTAAATTTGAGAGACGCACCTCAGAGCTCTGCAGGAAGTTTGTATGCACATTAGCACATACAAGGCTCTGAGAAATCCTGAAGTAAAGAAACCTTTGATTAATTTACCGTTTCCTGAATTTTCAGGCCATAGAAAAATTTCCCCTTATACTAATTCCTATTAACATCTCATGGAATTAGTGTTCCATGGATCAAACTTTGGAAAGTGCTAGACTACAGAAACATACTTATCCATAATTCCATTTCTTTTCCCTCAAGAAACCTCGATGTAATTCAATTTAAAAAAAATTCCAAGTCTATATGCACAGGCAGAGATGCAAACCTTGGTTAATTCAATGCTCAGGGAATGATAGGATGTTCTGGTTCATTTTTTAAAATTGACCCTTACAGCAAGTGTTAAATGCATTTAACTGTTGTTGAAAAGCATCCTGCAGCATTCTCAAACTTCCATATAATACAATCACCTGGGAATTTTGTTAAAGTGCACATTTGATTCAGTAGGTCTGGGTCGGAAGTTCTGAGTTTTCTAATCAGATGATGCCAGTGGGATTGGTCTCTGGACCACACACTGAGTAGCAGGTTACTTTTCTGCCTTGATGAGCACGGTAAAATAAATGTAATAAAATCGTTCTTTTGAATAACATTGTACATGTTGTTGATGGAACCACACACTGAGATAGTTTAAAATTTTTTTAAATATCAACTTGTTTTCTTGATACTCTCTTCCTCATAAAAGTAAAGTGGAAGCACGAGAGGCAACCGTACACTGATGTTTCTCTCCCTCCCCTTCTTTTCCTCTCTAAAGATAAATAAATACAATCTTAAAAAAATAAAAGTAAAGTGGGAACTAATGAGGAAAAAAGTGGTGGCTATAGCAACATCTGTATCAGCACCTAGCATGAAATCTGATACATTATAGGTATTTAGTAAATATTAAGTACATTAACTTGTCAAAATTTTATTACCAGCATTTAATAACTCAAGAGGTGACATAGGGGTAGATCTGCCAAGGAGATAGTTAATGATATGAAAATATTACTAAATAATAGTGAAAATGTTGCCAAAACACTGCCAATTAAACAATATATTATGGAGAGTACTTAGGTAGTGAGAAGAGCTGAATGTGCTAATAAGTGTTGGGATCTACCTATCCCTGGCTCAGAAAAGGGAAAAGAAGAACCAGAACGGTGCTAATAAGAAAAACCATGCTAGGGAAGTGAACAGACACAGGCATCTCTGCCCCAAACATACGCTGGACTAGTCATAAAATGAACAGAGATAGGCCTTCCTTGGGCAGTCCACCAGTCAATCGGGGAGCTGCCTGAGGAAGAAATGGAGATACATCTACCTCCTACAAATTATGCTAGCAGGATTAAATTGGTATTAGTTATTTTCATAATTCCCTACTTGGTACATCTAAAGATTTGTTAACTAGAAGAGATTAGCAATATGAATTATTATTATTATTAGTTTCTAGCTTCAAGTCTGAGTATGCACAGGAGCCAGAGTAAAATAGAACCTTGAGAAATATGACATCCAGATTTGGGGCTTACTGTTGAAAGTGAGCTATACCACCATCCATCTTCCATAATGTAAGAGAGAAAGTTTGTAACAAATAAGCCCGCTCAAATTTTCATGTAGATATCTCCTGCCTAATATTAAAAGTATGTATTTTTCAAGAGCAATACATTTGTTCCTTTAAATTAAAAAAACAACAAGATTTGGAATGATTGTTTCCCATTGTATTGCTCCCTTCCTGTCACTGTTTTGAGCTAGAACATGGAGTCCTTGGTAGGGGAAGGAAGGGCATGTTCATCAATCTCCATTAACAGTCTTGAGTGGTTTTGCCCTATAATAATTTCTGAGTTAATAGACATGTAAATACTCATGTAGTTTGACAAGCTATTCACCCACATTGGACATTGACTTAACTTTTCATGTACTCTGTACAGTCACATTTCAGAAGATAATTGGACAGATATTTTAAAATTCTACTTTTTTTTCCAAATAAATTTTTTTGAGTTATACCAACAGAAAAAAGCAGAATCCATTCTACGTGAATTTAGTATTTGGGGGAGGGTAGGGATTTATTGTGTTCTAAATTTGTTTATGATGTGCGGGTACATTAGAGCAGTGTCAACCAAAGCGCATTCATATTGAAACCAAAACAAGTCTTCAAGTTCACTCTGGCTGTGAAAGCTAGAAGGACCCACATGCAGGGAACCACTCTTCACTTTGTTAATTTCAGTCCATTTATCGTCTATACTCTACTCATATATTTTGTCTTAGGTCATTTTAAGTATATCTCCCTCTTCATCATTCTTTTATACTAGTCATCTTGTTTTCTAAAATGTGGTGTTGCAGGAAGTAATTTTAATTCATGGAGAGTGAAAAAGGAGAATTACTTTTATGAATATTATACTGTTTTTACCCAACAAGTTGAAAATTTTTGCCCCTTATCAATCAAGAAATAAACTGATATGTGTGAGTGTATTCTATGTAAGTTCATGACCTCTCTTCCTCAGGCCAGCAAATGGAGGATGAAAACATCTCAGTTGTACAAGTCATCCCCTCCCCCTCTTTTTCTAAGTAATCATGAGTTCACTTACATTTGCAAGCATCTGGAGCAGAGAAGGGTCTCCGGAGGTCCCGGTAGAAGCCTGGCTTACATCGCTGGCAGTGCTGACCTTCCGTGTTGTGCTGACAGTCATTGCAGACACCACCACTGCGATTCCCAGATGCCTCCCACACGCTGATGTCAAAGTGACAGGTATCAGCATGCCCATTGCACTTGCAGGCTGAAAAAGGAAGCACGGATGAAAAACAAATAATTAAAAATATAAAGTAGTCAGTTTTCTAATATTCAGTTAAAATTTTTAAAGTTTAGTTTTGGTGTTTTGAATAGTGTACGTTTTCACAGTGCACAAGAATCAAAACAATATAAAAAGGAGTACAATGAAAACTCTACCCTCCCATCCCCATTTAGCCTGTTTCCTCTCACCCACAATAAGTTACTACTTTCTTTCTTTAAAGTTATTTTGTGTGTGTATATGTTTAGTATTTCTCTGTTGATTTTTGAGATATACGGGTAACTGACATATTGTATTTTAAATTAAAAAGTAAGTTTGATGAACCAGATGTAGATTTCTCTACTTGCGCAGAGATATTACAGTTACCTCCAGTTACAGTTAGCAACTAAAGTTCACACTTATTTTGGAAAGACTATATGAATGGCCACCAACTGTTTTCTCTCTTTAATGGGAATACATCACCATTTTCATTCCTGCTACTTCCCAAGGACCACTGTCATCACTGTGGGTCCTGTGGCCTTACTTAGAAAACCCTAGATTGTCAAGCATTACTTGAAAATGATAATTCATATTGCAGATACAGGCCTGAATTTAGGCTCACTAATGAGTCTAGAAGGAAGCTTCTGGTTGACAATAGTTAGTAACTTGGCAGGTAGATTGATTTATTTTTCTGTTCATTAGCTATTGTTGCACTGGTAAGTTCAAAGTATTCTCTTATAGAAGCCTCAATTTTCTTATAGAAGATGCCAGGAGTGTTTCTTATGTAACCAGTTTCTCAAAGGCATTTCTAAGATTAACAGTCAATAGCACCAAGTGACCAGGCTCTGTGTTCTATATGTATTTAGAGATGCAGCTGGTTTCTCTGGAAAGGGCCACAATGGCATTCTAGGAATTTAGGAGAAATTCTTTAGATTCTCTTGATGAGTGATTTAGAATAAGATTCCAGGCTTTTTTTGTGGAGGTCAACTGTGTTTGAGAATGTTTGTGCTATTGTTTTTCATTGTTTCCTTGATGTGTTATGATATTTTGACCAGATTCATAATCTTGAGAAAGCATAGTATAAGATAATTTCAGATTTATGCTAAGAGGAAATCCTTTACATTTCCTAGAAACTAAAATAAATTAGTTATGATTCCAAATTATGTATGAGAAGAGACTTCTCACAAATTTACCCACAGTGTTTGCCTGTAAAGCCTAATAAAATTGAAGTTTGTGTGTGTAAACATTGTTATGGGCATGTGAATTTCTTTGAACATTTCGAATTGTAAAAGAAATGGTTCATGTTCCCATATTTTTATCCTCCTATCTAATTGCAAACCTTAAACCCACAGTTAACCCTGGTAATGCAATCTCCTTCTTGACTAACTAGCACAATTTCAAATTTTATTTGTCCTTTCAAGTAATATTATGGTATTATGGGAAAAAAAAGTACTTTGTTTGGAGTTTGAAGACTTGGAACCAAGTCCTAACTCTATTATTTACTAATTTTGGTAATTTACTTAATCTTACTAAGCCCCAGTTTCCTGTTCTCTAAAATGGGATTAAAACTACATACATTATAGGGTTGTTTGAGAAATATGTTCAAAATAGTTATTTTCATGATTATAATTCATTAATTCAGCTATAAGAGTAATTGTACACCATAATCCTAGTTGCTTTTGTGTCTAGCCATGTTTTTATGATGTCAAATTATCAAGAAGGGTGGTTAGGTCCTGCAAAGTGGCCAGACAAACGGGCAACTCATTCTTGGCAAAAGAATCACATTGGCAACTTGGCAAGCAGCAACTGTTTCCAATGGTTGAGGTCACAGTGGGCAAGTGATATGGGCTGTTTGTGTAGGTTGCTGTGTCTGTCACCCACAACTTTATATTATGTTTCCAGAGACAACAAGGAATCCACAGATAAGTTTACTTTATTAAGAAGCCTTTGAGTCTTGTGGGCTTGGTACTCACTTCTGCACTCATTAGGAGATCCTGTTTTGCCATCAGCTGCCTGCCAGGGGTGGTCGTTGTATAATGGTGCACAATGTTGACAGTGGGTGCCTGCTGTGTTGTGTTTACACATACATTTCCCATGGACCTAAAAACAAAAATAAGTAAGAGCTATGAGCAGAAATGATGCTAGGAAAGAATATTTTTTCCACAATCTTATCTCATTAGTTGGGTTTAGCCATATGACATTCATTCACCTATTTTTTTGGATTTTTTAATGTATTATATTTTAATGCTATAATATCTTTGGAGCTATTTGTGTACATCTTTAATTATTCATTAAAATGTGTCTTCTAGAAGTAAAATTAAATGGCAAAATATGCATATTTTTAAGACTTTGAAGACATTTTGTCATAACAACTGGGTATTTTCCTTTAATCCACAGTTCAGAGTAGTTGAGGGTTTATTAAAATAGTATTTCTCACAAGGAGGAATACTAGAGTAGAATTCTCTGGGCTCTGAGACTTTTATGAGAATTTTAATATTTTTGTATTATCTCTCTAAATTTCTATAAAATAATACTTTGAATCATCTTGAAAACTTCGTAGTAACTAAATATTGCCATGAATTCCAGAACCAAGTTGCACTTATTGACACATGATGTCATGTCTGTACAAATGAAAGTTTTGTAAAGTAGCTCAGAGTGGGGTTCCCAAATTTGTGTCTACGAGATGTTCTTTTTTTTCTTCAGAAATAGTATTAAATGTAACTCAGCATAAAGATAATAAATTACATCAACCAGTCAAAAATTATTTACTGAGTAGGCACTATGTTAGGCAATGTTTGGTACACAACACATGATAAAATACAATTTGTCTTTAAGAGAAGTATATTATAGAACGAGAAAAAAGATTTGCATAGAAAAATATTGCAGGTAACTAGACAATAAGTAAGTCCCTAAGAAACAAAATGATGTTGGAATTCAAAAGTTGCAAAAATCACCATAGGTTGGCAGTTCAGGAGGGCTTTATGAGACAGGTTAGATTTTGAGCTTGTCTTTGAAGATGGACAGTATTTCTGACAGAAGGGAGGAAAATAACCAGGAACAGGAAACAAAATAAACCAAGGGGTGGTGCTGGGCAAGGGCGGGGTGGGGTAGGGGACTGCATGAAAAAGGTGAGCGGATTAAAAAGAACAAATTAGTAGTTACAAAGTAGTCCTGGTGATGTAAAGTATAGCATAGGAAATACAGCCAATAATATTATAATAAATAGGTATGGTGCCAGGTGAGTAGTTGACATATCAGAGGGACCACTTTGTAAAGTAAGTGATTGCCTAACCACTATGCTGTATACCTGAAACTAATACAAAATAATATTGAATGTAAACTGTAATTGAAAAATAAAATTTAAAAAGAAAACAAATAAAAAAGACAATATGAAGTTAAACATAATAAAAAGTCATATAATTCCCCACCAATATATAGTCTGTTATTGTCTTTCTTCCTCTTTTTCCTTCATTATTTCTTATCCATATATGTATGTTTATGTGTATATATACATACACACACACTTTGTTTTTATATCTCAGCTTATACTTTCCAACAGCTTGTGGTACCCATGTATATCTTCTGGTAATGTTTAGAATTTTAAAAGGTTGTTAACTCTTATTTACTGCCTTTAGGCATCCTTTATACCTTTTAACAACCATGTATAGAGTACTATATAAAAATAGATGCTACAAAGTACTGCTAAAGGAGCTAAACTATCATTATAGGTCAATTTTTTAGTTTTGGTCTTAGAATTCCCATAGCCTGTCAGTAATTTCACGGGGCTCATAGGTTAGCCCTGGACGCAAATTCCAGGCCTTAGGAGGCCACAGACATTTAGGGAAATCTCATCAAACATTCACATGTATCACAAGATAATGTGGACAGGTCAGTTCCCTCTGAAGTAAGGATTTCAGAGCATTCCCTTGTTTCCCACATGCTGAGAATTGGGATAAGTCTCCCAGGGTCTGAAAGATGCCAGCCCAGCAAATTTTTCTGCATGCAAAAAGATTCAAGGAGCTGTCATTTTCAGTATTACCCAAAATAGCTGTAAATTATTACCTAGATCATTTGAAACAAGAAATCCTTCCTCAGCGATACAACTGTTACTGTTCAAGCTTGAAAGATCACCCACTATTTGATGCTCGTGAAAAATGTGCAAGTAAAACTAGGTCTTCATTGAAAAAAAACAAATAAAGGAAACTTTAATAGCTCTTGTTTGGTACGCAAATATAAACTAGAAAAAAAAGCAAGAAAATGGGATTATGTACTTAAGGCTTATTTGAAGAGGAGTGGTGACTGGCTATCTAATTAGAAAATGAGAAATCTAACAACAAATCCATAACTCCTAATTATCTAAGAAGTACACCTTGGCTTTTGGGGTATTTTGTGAGTTTTATAGCTGCTCTATTATACTAAAAGTGCTTTATTCTGTTGATATAAAAATTTTCTACTTATACCTATTATTATTTATTTGTTACTAATATTAACCTACTTGCAAATCATTTTTAGCATATTGATTTTACAGGGAGAGACTCATACAAATTTTGAACCAATAATTTAAAGAATTATTGGAATAGCATGCTCATTAATAGCTATACACTTTGGTGACAGACATATTATAGCCAAATAAGTATAGAAGAGAAATATACTATTTCTTTATATTGAATATTTGAGGTACAGACACAGGAATCTAGGTGGGGAGCAAAGTGAGGAAATTACTATCTTTGAAATACATCATTGGAAGATACACAGTCTTGCCTAGAAAAGCTGCGTGTTTGCTGTTGTTCCTTTGGGAGCAGAAGGCCTTCCAGTAGTCAGCAGTCATGGAGTTGTGAAAATCTGGTCACCGACAGCGTCGGGCAAATGGGTTGAACAATTACTTATCAAGATGTTGTAGAATATTTAAACATTAAATGGAAGATTGGCTTAGATAACTTTTAGGGTCCTTCTATTCTTAAGGTTCTATGATTTTAAGGTTTCCTTCTTTGTGTTTTGAATACTGCTTGGTTGTAGGTAACTACTCATAATCCTTTCTGAGCTACCAGAGATGACTTAATGTTCTAACTCTGAGTCCTGTTACCATCTTACCAATGCAGAACATTTCCAGATCATCCAAAAATCATACGAGATAGGACCATTTTTCCTCTTTCTTGCAGGTACTACTTGTGACGTAAATGAAAAAAATGTTAATAGATAGTTTCTGAAGACAGACTTTCATTTGTCAATACTGACTATACCTAAACTAAGTTCTATTCTTTCTGATTTTTCTGTTTTCTTCCTTCTGTATTGCATTTTTTCCATTGCTTGTGACTAAAGAGATAATAGACTAAATATTCTAGCTCCTGTCTTCCAAATAGAGGTGTACTTCACCATCTAGGGATGCTCACTACAGACATTCACCATAATGGAATTACCAAAGAAAAAAACATTAATCTGGTTAGAGCTCTGGAGGTGGTACATTGACTGAATTCTTTTAGGAATGTGTGATAAAATTTGCTTCTCAATTGCATTCCAAGGAAGAAAAGAACAACTAGTAATTATGTCCAAGGAAAATTCTGATGAAAGTTTGTGGGGAAAAGGAAGATTTTATAGCTAAGTATTTAGAACATCTTGAATTTCTTAAATAGGGTAATTTCCTGTGCTGTTGTACCATTATTGTTTACACACACATAATTTCAATTCTTTACCATCTAACTGGGTCAGACTCCTGAAATTAATGTAATATTGTGTGTCAACTATAATTGAAAAATAAAAAAATATTTAAAGTAAAAAAAACTTCTTTCATACCATCATTGGAACTTTAAAAAATGTTTCTGAAAAGAGGATACAAACAGTCCCTACTCTATGAGCCAAAGGAAAATCCTCTCTTAAAGGAGGCTGCATTTAGCTATGACCAATAATTTAGAAGGAGAATGATGCTCTGCAGAAATTTAAGACAGAATGTGAAGGCAAAAACTGATTAATTTGTAAGGAGATAGTATGTCCCTTTTAGAGAAAAGGATTAACTTTTAAAATAATAAACTTCTTAAGCATGAAAAGAGATAAATTCAAATAACAAGCTAGCCTGTTAGAACCTGCTCCTCTTACGCAGGACAAAAACATGCACAACAATGCTACAGCACAGACCTGTGAACAGAAGGTGTTCGTGCAGTACTTGTAAGAAAAACATGTCTTTTCATTCAACAAACAAAATATTCTTTTTCCCCATTAAAGGGCTGCATGTTTCCATTTAACAGAAGAAGTGGGAGCTCATTGGTGAATATGAAGCATAATCATTGACTTTGGTAGAAAATGGGGCTTGAAACATACTGTCAGAGTGGGGCAAAATAGGTTGAAGGCTGAGTAGTCCAAAGCTTTGTCCAATAATATATATAACAAGAATGCAAGCAACTGAAAAGCTCTGCCATCTATCTATTCATTGGTCTGCACCTGAACACTCCAGAAAACACTCTTGTCACAAAGCATGGGCAATAAGACAAAAACAGATATAGAGCAGTAGCAATTATGATTAAAGAATTAAAATTGGCCAGTATTTCGAGACTTCTCTCTTCCCAGCTAGCAGGTGCCTGAAATTCTTCCTGTAGAGATCTATCCCTTTAGCACCTCATATGGTGTTTTTAGGTCCAGGAGCTCCCTACAAGAATGCACTTCCACGCAGAAAGGGAAAATCCTTACATTACTGATATTAGCAACAAATGTATCTGTAAGGATTCTTGCCATCGGTTCTCAATAATAGAATTGGACTTGAATTACCTAGACAAGGAAGTGACTTCTTGGTGGAGGGAAAGGGAATCTCTTAGGGGAAGAGTTTAACTAATTTGCCTAAGATCGCAAAGCCAAAAAGTGGTGGAGCTATTTGGATTCTAACAGTGTGCCTCAAGCCACCATCTTAATCCCTAAACTGTGCTCTGATAAGGCCCTGGGGTATAAGATTTTTGAGGGATCCACTTTGGCCCAGGCTCTTCAGGGCCTTACCTAAATAAAATTGGTTCCAAACCAATTTGTCCTTGAAGAGTTCTTCAGGACAAAGTCTGGTTTGGACTCACAGTGAGTCATTTCCTTTAGGAGTATTGTGTTCTTGAGTAGATTATTAGTCCCATTCCTCTGGGAGAAGCCTAGGTGCTTTAGGAATAGGTGAATACAGAAAGATTGGTCCCCATTTCCCACACCTGGCATGAATAAGTTGGGGGCATGTTGGGACAGAGAATCCTTTTAGATTCTCATTGGTTCAGTGTAAAACCTACCTGTGCACTGACCACTTGGATGTCTCCCGGGGCATTTCTGGGCCACTGCAAGCCCTACTTATCAGAAACTCCAGTGAAGATATTTACAAAAGGAGATGATAACAGGAATGTAAATGAACCCTAATTAGAGGTTTGTTCTTTGCCAACAGCACAGACTTTATGTTATTTACTCTCCCTATTAGATATGATTTGATATGGATAGTAAAAGTAGTTAAACTGCTTTTACAATCAGTTTTCATTTAGTTTATGGAGCATGGTGAGAACATTGAACATAACCTAATAATTTGGGTAACTTTTTTAGATTTGGGTTGCTGGTTTATTTCCATTTTTTCATGTATAAAATTTTGTAGGCCCCAAAGCTTTTATTTATGTATCTAACTGACAGTTTATCTGTGGTATTGTGCACCAATAAAGAAGCGGGCATACACACAAAGTTTCCAGATGCTATCAAATCTGCCTAATCCAAATTATGGGCAAATTGCTTAATTCCCAAATTGCTTAAAGACCTTTGTTTTGTAGTATTACAACTAGAACTAAGAACTCAAATCAAGTTTTGTGGTTTATCTTTCAGTATTCATTGTGGCCCCCTTTGTGAGCAGTAGATAACTGGTCAAAATCAAAGCATAACAAAACAAAAGCAACACCCTCCCCACTCCAAGCCGACCCATCAGCAGAAAGGAAAGCAGAAACTGCTCCACGGGGGAGAGGAAAACAGCACTTGGGCCTTTCAAAGAAATTGCACAGTTTTGAGTTTAAAAGTATTGTTAATAAAATAATCTCACTTTTTAAAGCTAAGTAAAAGAAGGTTTTAAAATATTCCCATTGTTTTAAAATCTACTATTGGGCCTGGCTGGTGTAGCTCAGTGGATTGAGCACGGACCTGTGAAGCAAAGGGTTGCGGGTTCAACTCCCAGTCAGGGCACATGCCTGGGTTGCAGGCCAGGTCTCCAGTGGGGGACACATGAGAGGCAACCACACATTGATGTTCTCTCCCACTCTTTCTCCTTCCCTTCCCCTCTCTCTAAAAATAAATAAAAACATTTTAAAAAATAAAAGATAAATAAAATCTACTACTGGCTCAACAGTATGTTTTTTCTTAGTGAGCACTTCAAATTTTAGGTTTTTGAGTAATTTTAGGTAGGATTATATTACCCTTC
>PVKM010015970.1:0-27313 GCA_004027735.1 Carollia perspicillata | reverse complement strand
TCAGAGTGGGATTAAACAATAGCATGTGACTTTGGCCATTTCAGTATCTTTGTCACTTTGTGAAAAGGAAGTCATCTTTTTTGGGGAAAGAATTGATCCTAATTCTGAACAAATGGTACATGTAAGGCAAAGATTCTAGGATGTTCCACACAGGATAAAATTACTCAGTGTGCCTCACCAACTACCTAATCTATAAAAATAAACGATGAGTGTCCTGTGATGATATCATCAAACTGGCTGAATGGTAATTGCCCTGGTACAGAAGAACTTGAGACTGAAAGGGGAGAGCATGGAAATTCAATTTGGGAAGTCTGACAACTGCCTAGTGGCCTGAGCACTTCCAAACTGTACTACTCCACACTCCATTTGTCTTGTTTGTTGACTGGCATGCTTATTCATGTGCGCCTATTTCTCTGCGGCTTTGGATTTTGAAATCTTTGTTGCCAGATACTTGATCTGACAATTCTGAATTACTCCCATGCGTCCCCCACCCAGTAGGTACTCAATAAATACTCCAGCAGCTGTCGTTATCCCTGTCTGCTCTGAAGACCCAGACAAAGTTAGGTCAGCAATGTTTTGTGGTGCAGTTTCCTAAACTGTATTCTGGGGACATGTTCTACCAGATGTTAAGTGTTTTGTGAAGAAAGTGTCTGGGGCCATATTAGTTTGGGAAATGCTGGGATAAATTAAGATTTCTTCACTGGCAGGGTGAAGAGCTTTAAATATGCTAATGTGCATGGTAAATCTCCAAGAAGGAGCTAATATTCAGAGTTTTCCATATTCTTTTGACCATGTAATTTTTTCAAAGGAGCACTAACATCTATCTGGAAAGATTCTGAAATATTGGCACTGGATCTCTCCATGCTCCACCGGCAATTCTGGACACCTTTCTCTGCATTGGCCTAACCTGATAACACATCCCTTCATCTCTAGGAATTGTGTGGTGTGAGGGGACTTCGGGAAGTAGAAATAGTCAGAAATGGCCACATACAGTTTTATAACTGCTATCATAAATTCAACATCAATAATTGGAAGAATTCTAAAACCAAGACATGGGAATTTTTTTCTGATAATCCAAAATGAGGAGATTAAGGCAGGCACACAACTATGATTTCATAGCCAGGGCTGTCATGAGGAAAGAGCCGAGCAGACGATCTTTCAGGCATATGGTTCCACTACATAATGTGACCACTAACAAATCAGAGAACCTTAAAGGTTATTTAGCTCATTTCCCTTATTCTATTCATGAAGAAATCCAAGAACCAGAGAGGTTAGGTGATTTGTTCAAGGTTACTCAGTTGGTCAGTGGCAGTACCAGGGCTAGACCCTGGGTCCCCTGACCTTAAGATATGCTATAGTCACAACCTGCTGGGCTTCTGTTATCTTGTGAGGAGGACTGGATATATTGCTACCCCTCACTCACTCCCTCTGCCTGTGGGTCCTGAGAGGCAGGTTCATCCCAGTGAACAAGGGGTGCATGCCAGGCAGGAGCTAACCTGGTCTGATGGTGAGAAGGTAAGCTGCAGGAATTGCTCAAGACACTGACTCAGGCAGCCTAAAAGATGGTGGCAGCAGGTTCTAGTTGGGCAAAACCCACAAAACAAAAGGGAGAAGAGTCAGGGCAACGGCAACTAGATTGCCCAGGACAGGGCCTGCTATGTCACTGCCCTCAATAGTGACTCGCCTGTAGTTTCAGATATACCAAGGCTTGAACATTAGTCAAGAGAGGACTCCAGCTGTGTCCTGCAGAAGGCGTTATAGAAGGGAAAGGCCCAGGAAAACGTAGCTTTGGGGCGGAATTCTATAAGGGGAGCAGGAAGGAAAATGGGAAATAGCAAATGTTGGTGCAGTTGCTATTTGCATTCATTAGGAATGAAAGGAGAAGTCAAAGGAAGAGGCAAGAAACTTCCTCTGCTTCTGAGAGGAGAGGGGGCTGGCAGGAAGAGCCCTCCTGGGAAAATTTCTTCCAGGATCAGTTTCCAGGAGGGAGAGAGTGGCTGCTCACTGGTGGTGGCAGCAGGGGGTTTGGGCTGGGGACCCTGATTAACAACTCTGTGGGTACAAACCAAATGATAGAAGCTGCAGAAATTCAAAACTTTGGATGTGGGGAGGCTGAGGTGAGAAGAGATTTATTTTGGAGACGGGCCCATGTGGTTGACAGGACTTCGGACTGATTTTGCTGAATGGCCTGAAGTTAAAGTCTGTTCATTTTCTTCAGGAGAGTCAGTTAAAGACATTTGTGGATGTTGATAGTTTTTGAGGTGTGTTTACAGTTCCTATAAAAGTGACAGACCTATTAAGGGTCAGTAGGGCCAATTATTTAAAGGTTATATGAAGCTATGGCAAGAAGAGGTGGGGGTCAAATACAAGTCTTGCTTCTCCTATAGAGAGGGTGAGTTTTCACTCCAGAGGGGCAAAGGCATATTTTTTTATGTGGCTTGAGAAAGCTCTTTAGAGAAATATTTACCTGGAAAGTGCTTTGGATGTAGATGGCAGACACTGGAAAGTAAAAACACTATTGAAGTATTGAAGAGTGGCATATCTTATATCTAAAACCCCCCCAAACTAAACCAAAACAAAACAATATTGTGTTTTGGGGTTGATGACTGGACAAATATTCTTTTCTCCATATAGTGGGGGCAGCCCATGTTTGAGGTCAGGGGTGCTGGATTCAAGTCTTAGCTCTAACATTCACTAACTGTGATACTGGGCCAATTAGTTTCTCTTCTCTTCCTTCCTCTGAAAGCAGGCCTATGAGCAACAGTTATCTTGCAGAATTGTAGGATTGAAGGAAATAAGGCAGAGGTGCTTTATATACTTCTATAAGCACAGTAGAAAGGTTAGCCAATTTTACTAATATTAATAGGCACATATTCAATGATTTTATGATATGGCATTTGGTTTTGTGTGTCACCTCTATTTAATGTGGTATTTTTTTCAACTTAGAAATTACAAAGTCATTATGTTTCTCTTGCCATTCCACTATACAGTCCCCTCCCTGGCCTCTCCACTCCACAGTGAACTGGAGAGCACCATGCCTTAGACTCATGCATAGAACAAGCTACATTACACCCAGATTCACTCCTTAAATTCTATATTCTTATATTTTATATCCTGTGGCATAGAAAAAATTAGTAAAGAAAGATGCTTTCTATGTCCATGAGGTATTACAGATAAATTGACAGACGCTAATATGAGAGCAAAAGCAAATTTTGCTATGAGTAGATAAAGTCAAGTGTATAATATAAACCAAAGGATATCTGAACAGATATTTTTATATAGGGTTGACAAAAATATTTCTTTTTATTTTTTCCTAATTTTCTAAGTGCTGGAAAACACAGTCAAAACCTTGAATGTTGTAGTCAAATATTTTTCTGAAACAAAATTGATACGCATAATTTTTTTTCCTTTTAACTCTAAATGAATGGACTATAGCTTTTTATCTAATCTATCTAACACCTGTAGCATATAAACTCAGGCCCAGACTTCCTAAAAATGCTGGACATGTTTTAGTATTTTAATGATAAAAGCCAGATGTCCTGTTTTACATGCCCTGGAAGAAGAGAAACACACAGCCTTACAAAGAACACTCACCATTTTAAATCTGATTAGACTCTACGCCAAACAAGGACTGGAAAGAGTATGGTGTTTGGACAAACAATCTTTTAAAAAGTATTTTTCAAATCCACTTAAATGTTCTGGAAAACTCCTGAAATGTGCACAAGCAATATTTATTCACATTCCACCCTGGCACTTGAGTATGGTTTGGGGTCATGTTTTGGTGCTTGTGGTAGGAGTCGTGGTAATGACTGTCCAATCTGTGTTTCGAGGCCCACATGGAAGGAATCTTGCTTTGGTCACTTATACATATGACATGCTATTTAGAGCCTGCTGCTTCCTAAATGTGGCTTGGTATCAGAACCACCATGAGAGTTTCTTTAAAATCCCACATTGCAGACTACACCATGGAGCGTCTAATTCAGCAGATCTGGGAAAGGAGGTAGGAATTTGTCTTTTTACAAAGTTCTCCTAAAGTGATTCTGATCGAGCTTGGAACTGCTGATGTAGGGCCCCGGCCATTCTTTCAAGTTTGCTTAAATGCACATAGGAATCATTGGGGATTTCGCTAAAATGCAGCTTCTGCTTCGGTAGATCTGTGGTGTGAGTGGTGGTGGAAGAATCTTCATTCCCAACAAGCTGCCCAGGTGCTGCTGCTGCTGCTGCGGGTCTGGGGAACCACACATTGCATTTTGTTCTCTACTCTCTTCAGTCTCGTCCAATCTGGAATAATCCTCCACATTTCCATGTCTTTCATGTCCTCTACCGTTTCAAAGATATTAGGCCTTACATTCTGTAGGGGGTCCTCAACCTGGATCTGCCGGATATTTTCTCATCAGCAGATTTAGGTTACACTGTCTTGGCAGGAATGCCTTAGAGCACGGCTGTGCTCAGCTCGGTGCATCACATCACAGGGCACATGATGTCGACACTTCATACCATGTGGTCATATGAATCTTGATCATGCAGCCAGGTTTCTACACAACAAAGCCCCATTTGTCCCTGATAACTGACTATTATTTTGTGAGGAGATATATCTAAAATTGCACTGAAATCCTGTTCTTTATCAACCCTTAGTCCACCTGCATTTTAGTAGTTATTACCCCCTGGGTGGACTACCTACCTCTATGATGGCTACCAAATGGTGATTTATATTTCCACCATAGTATTAGTTGCTTTCTTTGGTAAAAACAAGCTTTCCATTCTCATATATGCATGTATGTGTATTTATTTTTAAAAATATGCATAGACTCATGGACTGAAATTTTTTTCACCACATTGGAATTTATGAATATCATAATGAAGCTGAAATTGTCTCAAAGGGGCTCCTGGGTCCTTTGGACATATCTTCTTCATCACGTTTGAGCATTTCTTTATTTCTTAGCATGACAAGATGCTTCACTCTTATTTTTAATATTCTTAGGGAAGGCTAGTGTCATCTCTTATAAATGGTTCAAAGCTGCCTTACATCTAAGCCACAATGGTTAGTACATTCATAATTGTCATTTTTATTAAAACATTTAATAACACAAAAGTAGACATTAAAATGAGAGAGAAGGAACGAGAGAGGGAGAATGCAGGACTTTAAAGTTGTAAAGACCTTTACATGTCACTTAATCAGATAGTTTCAAATTCTGGGGAAGCCTAGCATACCACACTGACTAAGCAACAGCTGCTTCAGATGAAGAGAGCCCAAGTGAGTGGGGCAGAGTCTCTTCAAGAAATGTTCCCTGGGGCAGGGGTGTCAAACTCATTTTCACTGGGGGCCATATCAGCCTCGAGGTTGACTTCGAAGGGCCGAATATAATTTTAGGACTGTATAAATGTAACTACTCCTTAACTAGGAGCAAGGAGCTCAGTGCCGATGCCAGGTAGAAACAAGGTGGAGGGCTGGATTCGGTCCACGGGCCTTGTGTTTGCCACCTGTGCCCTGGGGCTCCTCAGAATATCACTTCAATAACACCATCCCGGTCTAACTCCTCAGTCTCTAACCTAGGAGAAAGTATGCTTTACTCACCACTTTGCTATTTGTTAATAGCAATTTCAAATGTTTAGCCACATAGATTTGTTCACTATCTACCATTGGTTCATACATGGCCAGGAACCACCCACGGGGCTAAGATGTGCATCTGAACAGATTTCAGGACTCTCACATTCCTTCTGAATTATTACGAAGGGATATCATAAAATAACACTGAAAGTAAGCTATAACTGAAAAATTTAAAAAATGCACGGGATAGTGCAAAGTTGTGAATTAATACATAAATTATTGGGTTGGTCAAAAAGTCCATTTAGTTTTGTCCATAAAATATAAGGCACAATTTCACTTTCACCAATAACTTTATTGATTTTGAGTATGTCGGCCGTCTACCACTATTCACTTCTAGTGGGTAGAGGCCAGGGGTGCAGCAAACATCTTCCAGTGTATAAGGCAGCCCCACAGCAAAGAATTATTTGGCCAAAATATCAATAGTATCACGAAACTTCACAAACCACTTTTGACATATTTGATCAGTCACAGTACCTTCTCCATATACTGTACAAGTCTTTTTTTGCATTTCAGTTGCATTTTTAACTTTCTTGAAATAATAAAGTTAATAATACTTTATATTTACAGAGTATTAATAATACTCAGAGTATTAATAATAATTAATAATACGCTGCGTATCTTTTTCCACCTTTAGTATTGAAATGGCTGCACAAAAATTCATTAATTTTGATGTTTTTTTTAAATGCACACTGATATGACAACTGTCACAATACAACCTAACAAAATTGTTTCAAATGAAGTTAAAAATAACTAAGCACTACTAGAGCCATCGTATGGAAAGAAACTAAATGAACTTTTTGACCAACCCAACACATACTTTCATTATTAAAAAAGATAAGTGTGGTTTTATCATCTCTTTCACCCTTATAATGATGTGCTTAATATAGGACACACTTTTTCACCAGGTATTTTCAGGGTCAAACTGATATTTGGTATTTTTATAAATAAAAGTACTGTACTGCTAAAAAAAAAAAAAAAGACCGTGTTGCACAGAATTGGCCCATTGATGGTACAAATTCCAGCTGTTCACAGGGGAAACAGGATAACCTAGGTTCCTGTCTTTTAACTTCTCAAATCATTTCAGTATGACATTGAGGTGCACAGGATCCTCGCAACTGCGAATAGAAAAGAGACATGTCTCCATGATGAAAAAAAAAAAGAGAAACAACTCAACTGTCTTTCAATGGTAGAAGGGTAGAGTCCCCAGCAGAATAATATAGAGCAATGAAAATGAATCAACCATAGCTATACATATCAATATGGATGCATTTCAAAAACAAGGCTGAATGAAAGAATAAGTTAGAAAAGAATATGTACAATTTGGTAAAACCTACCAATGACTTCCCATATCATTCTGGTTAAAACTGAAAGTCCTTGCAATGGCCTACAAAACTGTATACCATCAGGTGTCTGGCCTCACCTCCTACTGCTCTCCTCCATTCCTCTGCAGCCTTCTCCACCCCAGCCACACTGACCTTGCTGATCCTCGAATGTGCTAGTCATGGTCCTACTACATCCCCATCTCCTCACCCCATGTGCTTTTACTGTTCCCTTTGCCTGACTGCTCTTCCTGCAGATGTCCAGATAACTCTCTTCCTCAACTTCTTCCTGTCTTTACTCACATGAGTGTCTCAGTGAGGACTTCACTTCCCGCCCTACAGGTTACAATAGCAAAATAGCCACCCTTCCCCAACACTCCCCATTAGTCTTCCCTATTTCACTTTTCTCCCTAGCATTTACCATGCCGTATACTTTACTTATCATCTGTCTCCACCTAACTAGAATATAATCTCTGGGGGTAGAAAATTTTGTCCATTTTTCCACTGTGGCATCTCCAGACCCTAGAACAGTGTCTGGCACACAGTAGACACTCAGGACATATTTCTGGATGAAAGACTGAGTGAACAAATGAATATACTTCAAGAGGTGTCAAGAAGCAAACGAAAGGGCTGGCTGACTGATGACAGGAGGGAGAGATCATTTCCAATTTGCTGGACCAGAAGAGTCACTTTTGGCAGCCTGCCTCTGACATATAATTCTAGTTGACAGATAAACTCACTTAGGAATCTGGGGGATGCATTTTGGGGCTGTACATCCTGGAAAGAGAGTTATGATGCTGCTCTACTCACAAGAAAATGTTTTAAAGAAGCCATAGTGCATTTTTTTCCTGGTTGAGGTGGCCAACTGGCACCTTTGTCTCAGACTCTTGCTGTGGAGTCCTCTCTTCCATGCTTTATTAACTAGTCATTCAACAAACATTTGTGGAGCAATGTCTAAGTGACAGGACAGCACAGGGGCTTCATGTGCCTAATTTTACTCTTTCTGTTAAACAGACCTTTTCCAGTTTACTTGCATGCAACTATATTTTACTTTCATTCTCATTCTCTTTCTCTCTCTCCCCTCCCTCCCTGTTTTTCTTCTCTTTTTCTCCCCCTCACAAGGTCTTGATTTCATATTTATTATTTTAAGCAATACATGTTTGCTGGAAAAAGAAAATTGAACAATATAGCAGTCTATGCAGTGCAAAATCAAATTTCTTCCTTCCTTTCCTCACTATGGGTCACTATAACAACAAAATTTATCAGATAGATAGGTGAGAATCCCTGACAGAATAAAAAGGTAGTAAAAAGGAGAATAACTTTCACAAACCTGAATTACTTTTTTATATAAAAAGACTTGCCAGGAATCTCAGTTTTCAACTCTCTGTAGCATGTCACGCTTGTCAAAAGCTTGGCTGAGGCAACTGGTATTCAAGAATGCTATGGGTCACACCAGACATTCATTCCTTAGATTTTCTAAGTTTTATCTGTGTGTCAAGTAAGACTGCCAGGAAGCAACACACCTGGACTAGATTATCTTAGCTCTCTGCATTCATACCTTCAGAGAGCTATGCTTTTTAAATGATGTCCTTTCATTGAGGGTCAGTATAAAATATGGCCAGAAGGAGACTGTTTCTGCAAATGTTTTTGTCCTAAAAAATGCTCTTGAAGGACACAAGGACACACACAGAAATTCCTCTTGAAATTTGGCTTGGATTTCCTCATGACCTAGTGTGCTGCTTCTTCTTTTCCTTCTTTCTCTCCTCCCTTTTCTTTTCTCTCATTTCCATATTTCTTCTTTTTAGGTAACGAGAACACTGTAACCCATCATCTCTCGGTTTTTGTCTAGGCTACCAGGAATCTCTTACCAACTCTTGAATTAATGGCATCAGTTTCTTTCTGTTTAGGAATGCTTTCTCATCTCTTTCTGGACGTTCTTGCATGATTTTAGCCTTTTTACTCTACCATTTTCAAAAGCTTCTTGAGAATTTTTTGGTTCTTTTTTTGCAAGGGGGACGAGACATACATTAACAAACAGTACGATGCTGACATTTTAAAATTTATTGGTAAGGAAAATAAGGCCCCGAGAGGTTCCCTTTGCTAAGAACCACAGACAGCTGATTAGCAGAAACTTTCAGACTAAATCCAGAGGGTTCCCACCCTTTCCCTACCCCATATTGTTTCAAATTACAGACTAATACTTCTGTCTTCACAAGTTGTGATATTCACTCGGCTTGATTTCCTCTGTGTTCTGCTTTTGGGGGGAGAAACCAAGGACGTGGTATGTCTGATTCTCTCTCCACGTATCACCATCAATGCACCAGGTGGACAGGGTCCAGCAGGGATGGAGCTATTTCCTCATATCTTTTCATTTCTGCTTCTGGGGCCCCAACTCCAGCAACCCTAATGAATCCATCTGGGACTTCAGACGTAAGAAAGGAGATATAGACAAAATATCTTTAGGAATCGAGGTATCTCTGAGTATTATATTTTATTGTGGAGTGTGGGGTCACCTCAAACTAGGACATAATGAGTTAAATGAAAGCCAAAGAACCCTATATTTTGAAGTTTAAAACCATGGAAGTTTATACTCTCAAAGCAAGTTTAATTGGTTAGATTTAAAATAATCATTTCTATTTAAAACATTAATATGCAGTAAAAATTCCTATTTGTACTTTTGTGTTTTCTTGTATGGAAAAATATGGCAAGTCTAAATATGGGTCTGGGAGTGCGAAGCTGTACAAATATTCAGGGTAGACTGCCAGGTGTCCACAGTGCTGTGGAGGAGGCATCACAAGTCAAGAGGAGCACAGAGCATGATGGAGTGGGGCACACAGACTGGGACCCCGCTCTCCCACATACCAGCTGGGTGAATTCTGACATATTTTCTCAGTTCTTTGAGCTTCAGTGTTACCATCTATAAAATGGAACAACAGGACCTATACCCCAGGACTGCTCAGAGTATTTAATAAGGTTGCATTATTGAGACAGGTTTGAGCAACTGCTGTAAGCAGTTAGTAACTATTTTACTTAACCAGCTAGGCAAGAGTCAACAAGAGAAACTGAGAGGACATAGTAGTCACGGAAGGTACTGAAAGGGGTGCTGGGGACAAACTTAACTCTCTGGGATGGAGGCAGCTGCAGAGATGATAGTTTCAGACTGAAATTGTGATTAGCCAGACTTATGTTAGGATAAATCAAATCAAGGAATAAAATCTATACCTGGGGACTGTCTGACTTTGCTTGATTTAGCTTGTAGCCAAGGGGGAAAGGTTTCTTCACATTGTCAGTAGGTCATAAATGGCTAGCTGAGCATATAAAGGGCCAAAGAGCCTGTAAAGAGTAACCATGGGGAAAGACTACAGTCCTAAGGTCAGAGCCCAAGGAGAAAAAAAACTCTCACAAACTGAGAGGTTGGCAGCTGAGAGTCTTGAGGGTTGGGGTTGGAGAACATTAGCTTCTTTGCGGGGGCGGGGTGGGGGCAGTAAAGTTCTTGGCTCAGGTCATCACAGATAGTGATTTGGATCTGAATGTAAAAACATCTTGCCAGAACCTTTCTGTTACAGAAAGCTCACTAGAAAGCAATGAATGATTAAGCTGCTATGTATCCTTTAAAGGTATCACTATAATCATAGGGAGGGGGGAAGGGGACTCATGCCAGGAATAAATTGAGTTGATAAAAGGAATATGGGAAATGGGGACAACTGTAACTGAACTGCAATTTAAAAGGAAGGCATATGGGAGTTTCCTCTGGGTCTAAAATGTCTCGATGGACCGACCGAGATGGTCCAGATGTTTGTATACAGACATATTCTACATGCCATGGTTACATTATACAAATATTGGGTTCTATAACATTTGTAAGCTTATCTGATTTGTACAAGTTACTCCTATTTGTTAATTTGAAAAATAAAACTAAATAACATGTAAGATAACTAAAATCAAGTTGGATTTTTTTTTGTTAACTTGGCAGAAAGAGTGGCCTGTGATTTTGTGCCTGTTATTCTGAATAATCATTTGCTGGATTTTTTAAAACCAATTCCTTCTCCATATTTCTTGAAGTTTTAGAGAAAAAATACCTCCCGAATATCTACAATCATCTTCCTCTTTGGATACCTCAAAGAGCAACAATAAAATAATCATAATATTACATATTCCATTTGAAGCTCACGTAATTCATGTTGTGCCTCCTTTGAAAGAACTTGCCTTGTTTAAAATTTTACCAACATTAAACTGGAATTCCTCAAATTTTTGGTCTTAGTATTTCTTATTTTGTGAGGAGATAACTTTTTTAAAAAATAAACTTTGTATTTTAGAAAATTTTTAGATTTATAGAAAAATAGCATAGATAGTACAGGGTTCCTACATGCTCAGGGCCTAATTTTCTTTCCTCTTTATTAATGCTTTCAGTTAGTATGGTACATGTGTCACAATTAATAAAACAATATTGATAGATTATAATTAACTGAGTTCTACACTTTATTTTTTCTCATTTTTACTGAGACAAAATTAGTGAAGTATTAAATTTAGTTAATAACAACATAGCAATACTGTCTTGCTGAATTCTGTCCACCCGTACCCAACCTTGACTTCCCATGTGGCCCCTCCAAGTGTGTAGAGTACCCCCTCTAGGACCCCTGAGCAATAAACTTCTCTGTTTCACTTTCCCTTGCTGTTTTGTTTGAACCAAGGCTCACTATCCAACACCCCAGACTTCTATTTGACAAATATTAATCCCACAAAGTCAGCAGGCTATAATCTAATACTACTTTATTTTGTTGTCCAGAATGTTCCCGCTTTGACTCCTGTGTCTCTGTGACAATTCCCCTTGGTTGTGGCTTCTTGGGAACACTTCCTTACGTTCTAGCACCACTAGGTGCTCCAGGTTCATTTTGTGTATTTCCTGGCCCAGTCTCAGAATTAGCCATATCTCCAGGAAGCCCTTTATTGGAGAATGGTATTAGAAACCAAGATCTGGGGGCTAGGTGTGCTTATTGCTCCTGGTGTGTCAGGTGCTTATAGGTACTTTCAGAAGACAAAGCAATGAAATATATCTGTGTATACTAACTCACGAATATGTACATATCTATAAATATTTCTACATGTAACCATCTATATATCACATTAAACATTAGTTCATACTGATGTCACAGAAGAAACCTTTTGCTTCTTTGTTTCTTAGGCCTTTGTGTTTCTAACACGGAAAAAAGCAAATTTCAAATTTGAAAAGTTGAAATGATTACGTTTCTTGTCAGTTTTCCTGGCCACCCTCCCCACCCCCACTGCAGTGGGGCACTTTAGACAGCCAGTGCTCTCAATTGCTGCAGTCAGCCTGCATGCCCTGCGCTGGGGACGCTGCCTGGTTAGGCCTGCGTTTATTTCTCCCACAGCACGTCACACTGTCTGGCCTGCTGATTCCACTCCTGTCGACGTCTATCACAACAGGTCGTTTGTCTTTACAAAACTGACTCACATGTGATGATTTATTTACATCTTGGTCATTTATCTGCTTCTGTGAAAATTTCAAAAACAGAGCCAAAACAAACTCCAGAAACGCATCTGAGGCAAAACCTTTTGCTACTTTAGACTTGCTATAACTCCCTTTTTCTGCCAAGATGTAGGGAGAAAAATGAAACATTTAGCTCATGTGGGAAACAAGTTTTACATGTAAGAGAGCACGATTATTGTTATCAGAGGCAGCAGTATTTCTTACCTAGAGTTTAGAGTTTACAAAGAACTTCTGCTTAGGCTGTTTCACTTTTATTTCTAACAATCCTGAGAGAGTAGTGAGACAGGGATTGCTATTCCATTTGCAGGTGAAAAAACTGAGGTTTGTGCTGGTGAGAATGTGGAGCAACTAGAACTCCCACATATATTTGGGAATGCCAATGACACAGACATTGCACAACACTTTCCAAAATAGTATAGTATTTACCCAAGAGAAATGAAAACCTATATCTACCAGTTGGAGAATGTATTAGTGACTTAATTCATAATTGCAAAAAAAAAAACCCTGAAAATAACCCAAATGCACTTCAACTGATGAATAAATAAATAAACTAGAATGGATATACACACAGTGGAATACTACTCAGAACAAACTACTAATATGTGCAATAACAATAATTCATTTAGCATAATGAATTTCCAATGCATTATGATAAATGAAAAAGCCAAGCTCTAAAGGCTATTTACTGTAACATTCCATTCATATGATATTCTCAAAAAGGCGAAAGGACAAAGAGGAATCAGATCAGTAATTCCCAGAGGTTTTGCAGTAGAGGAGGAGTTGACTACAAAGGGGCAAAAGGAACTTTTGGAACAAGGGAAATATTCTATCTTGATTGTGGTGGTCATTATACAACTGCAGGCATTTGTCAAAACTCAAACTGTGCACCAAAAGGGTGAATTCTACTATATGTAAATTATACTTCCATTTAAAAAGGGAGAGGGGAGGGAATTTCAGGGAAAAAGGGAGGGGATTATAGGAACAAGTATAAAGGACACATGGACAAAAACTAAGGGGGGTGGAAAGGGGAGGGAGGTGGGGAGCACTGGGGGGTGGTCTGGGATGGGAGTAAAAGACAGAAAACTGTACTGAAAAACAATTTAAAAAAATAAAATTAAAAAAAAGGGAGAGAAGATCAATTAAAAGGAGAAATTGAAAGGAGGTTTAAAGAAGCTCTTATCTACTGAGCAACTTGTACACAGTCATCAAGCAGAATCAGGAATTAAGCCCAGGTGTTCCTTCCACCTTCAAGCCCAGGTCAAGGAAACAACTCCTTTTCTGTTCTTTCTGCTTATTATCCCAGTTATAGTGGGAATCCTAAGTGCTGATCCCTCTCTCCCTCTCCACACTTGGAAGCAGAGCTCTCACTTTCCCTGACCTTGAGCATTCATGCTCAAGGACTTAGAAAGACAATAGCCACTATTTGAGGGGTGAGACTGTATTTTAATGTCATGTTTCATTGTCAAAAATGTTGTAAAAAAGGATTTGGAGATTCCTGTAAAGAAAATATACAAATATGAGCCCATGAAAAGATACTGAACACCATAAGGAAAAGCAAATCAAACCCACAGAGCTACCACTTCACACTTACTAGGATGGCTATAATAAAAAAGAAAGGGAATGGAAGGTGTAGACAAGGATGTGGAGAAATCATAACCCTCAGATGTTGCTGGTGGAAATGTAAAATGGTACTGGCACTTTGGAACACAATTTGGCAATTCCTTAAAATACTAAAACTAAGTTACATGTAACCCAGCAATTATACTCCTAAGTATACACCCAACAGAAATGAAAACATGTATCTCCACAAAAACGAATACATGGAAGTTCGTAGCAGTATTATTTGTAATAACTAAAAAGTGAAAACACCACAAAATATCCATCAACTGATAAATGGATAAACAAAATGAGGCATATCAATACAACAGAATATTATTTGTCTATAAAAAGAAATGAAGTACTGATATATGCTATAGTGTGGATGAACTTGGGAAACATTATGCTAAGTGAAAGAAGCCACACCCAAATGACCACATATTGTACGATTCCATCTATGTGAAACATCCAGAATAGGCAAATCCATGGGGACACTAAGTAGATTAGCAGTTTCCAGGGGCTGGGGTTAGTGAGAAATAAGGAGTGACTGTTAATGTGTATGAGGTTTCTTTTTGGAGTCATGAATATGTTCTAAAATTGATGGTGGTAATGGTTACATAACTCTATGAATATACTAAAAAACCACTGAACTGTATATTTTCAATGTGTGTACTGTGTGGCATATGAACTAAATCTCAATAAAACTATTACAAAAGCCATACTGAAAATAACAACAAGTAAAAAAGAAGTGTTTCCAGGAGTAGGGAAAGAACATGAGGAGGGGGACTGGGCATTCTGGGCTGAGGAACCCTACCACATTATGCCTGAGTGTGGCTCTTTCTCCCTAAATTTCTCCCATGAAAGGCAAGCTATATGTTGCCCCACCCTAAGAAGTTTCCCCTCACTGAGCTGGGACTATAGCTGCTTCCCTTCTGGGGGCTCTACTGAGATGAACAACCGGGTTAAGGGAGGATCAGACAAGAAATCACTATCTGAAAGGAGTGAAGAGGAGAACAATTCATTCTAAAATATGTAGAACATAGCAATAGCAGAACCCTAACTGTCACCCCAACCTGTACACCCAAGCCCTTGCGCCCATGGCCTTGGCTGTTGACTGGCAGACTCAGTTGAGGCCTCTTCCTTCTCCACAAACAGGGATATAGCAAGTGCATAGTGCATACAGGATTTTGCATCCAGTATTACATTCAGTTCACCTTATACATTAAGCATCAGGATTATAATAACAATAGATGACATTTATTGATCATAACAACCTTACACAGGAGGAAGGTATTATCCTCATTTGACAGATGGGCAAAGGGAGATCACACTCCAGAGCTCAAGTTCTAAGGAGCATGGGAGATCATCTGGTCTAATCCTTTGTCTTATGGGGCAGAAACTGATGGCCAGAGGCTAAATGACTCCCTTAGTGCCACATGGCTGGTGAGCAGCAGAACAGAGACTCCAAACTCACGGTCTTATTAAAAGTTTCCTGGACCTATTTTAGATTCACGGCTCAGATATGGAAGAGATTTCCTGATGCCAGGATCTCACAGCCATAGTCCAGAGTTAGCTAACTTGAATCCAGAAACTATACCCAAAAGATAGATGTGTATTATTTCCTTAAGGATGTCTAAGAAAGAAGTTTTCACAATATTCAGGGAGTTATATTGCTAATAGAATGTCTCCTCCCTACCCCCACCCTCACCCCCACCACTCTCCTCTTCCTAAAAAAAGGGAATCACTGGGTGTAGAGTTCTCCTCAAATATGTCATATCCTGTCACCCCTTTAAAAAAAAAGCCCCCAATTCTTAGGGTGACATTTCCAAGCCCAAACTTCTGTTCCCATGTCTTTTCTCAATGTGTCCCTTTGCACAAGGACTTCTTTCTTGTTAGGAGAAGGCTTGGATCTCCAGTGTTTGGACCTTTAGTCCCTCAATCATAAATTTCAAGAAGTAGGACAGCCCTGTTAGAGGTCATGTGGCATCTGGACCAGCCCATCACCCTTTCTCTCTAACTGTGATTCTTACCTTGGGGAGGAAGGTGATGCTAGCCAGGGTTGGGGCAGGGCAGGTAAGGGAGAGGAGAACATGTAATATTTAAAAAATGTACATTTAACATTATAAATGCATTAGGACATGCTATAAACTAAATTTTGAAATTTCTAATCACATTATATGTATACACGAGTTCTTTTTTTAACATTTTGAAAGAAGGCATGAGTTAAAATGTTACAAAATTTTACTTTAGATGTAGCTTCTCTATCTTATTAATCCAGATACAGACAGTAGGACCAACTTTAACATTAGTAACCCTCTCTACCACCTTTGTAATCACTCAAAGAGCCCACACAGGTATGTCGAGCTGTGCAAAATGGTGACCTCCATTTCCTCAAACTTCTTGATAGCTTATAAATGGTAATCTTAATGTGTTATAGTATTGAAAGCAAAGAAAGTTTTCTTATCTGTTCTAAATGCAAGGGATTCAGAGTTACTAGTTTACCAGAATCATTATCTTTATCATTAGTTATTTATTGAGTTCGTGAGCCTGGGTCAATCACTGTGGCAAACACATTTCATCTAATTCTTGCAAATCATTTCTTTTAATTCTTGCAACAATCTTATTTGTTGGGTTGGTGTTATTAGCACCATTTTACAGATGAGGAGACTGAGGCGTAGAGTGGTAAAGAAACCTGCCTGGGGTCCAACAGACAGTAAGTGGGAGAGCTGGGATCTGAATTCAAACCTCAGAGCTGGCACACTCATCCAGAGCCGCCG
The DNA here is from genome assembly GCA_004027735.1 of Carollia perspicillata. Lineage (NCBI taxonomy): Eukaryota > Metazoa > Chordata > Mammalia > Chiroptera > Phyllostomidae > Carollia > Carollia perspicillata. The sequence goes on along the minus strand of PVKM010015970.1, from coordinate 10,504 downwards.
CTTTGTGCACCATGTGAAGGGTATGCCCTGGAATTGTGCAGCATTTCTGCCACTTCCCACAGAGTATGACATTGAGTCATCCAGGCTGACCAATGTGAAAGGGAGAGAGGGATTAATGGAGGAGAAAACTAGACAGGTACACTTCAGGGACCCCTGAATGTGGCTAAGATCCTAAATAGTATTTAGCTGGCAATAGGAGCTACTAAAGAATGAAGAGCAGAGAGCTAACTTTTGGTATTGCCACAGGGACAAAGAATGAATATGAAAACCAAATAGTGAATATAGCACTTGTTATTAATTGTCATATATTTCCCCTGGGAAAGAATGGCAAAACTATTAGCCAAAGAAGGATATTTGGTTCTATGTGGATTTTTTTTTTATTTTTTAAAAGATTTTATCCATTTATCTTTAGAGGGGAAGGGAAGGAGAGAGGGAGAGAAATATCAATGTATGGTTGCCTCTCGTGTTCCCTGCTGGGAACTGGCCTGCAACCCAGGCATGCGCCCTGACTGGGAATCGAACCGCGATCCTCTGGTTTGCAGGCCCATGTTCAATCCACTGAGCCACACCAGTCAGGCTCTCACTGATTCTATGTGGATCTTTGTTAGCAGAATATCTGGCTCCCTTATTGGCACAGATAGTTACTTATATTGAATTACATAATAAGTATCTTGCCTTGTTTGGAATAAGAAGAATAACTAAATTTCTGTGTTTGGCTTAAAACTCTACTGGAATACAGTTATGCTTCAAAACAGTGTGAAGTAACAGTTTTGAAATGATCATGTGACATTAATAAAGAAAGCATATTGTAAGAAGCAATACAAATTTTGCTTTTTTTAAAAAAGGCACTTTCACACCATAGTTTCCATGGATTTAGCCTGCTTAACCTCATCCACTGGTTGGGGACCAAGTTTCTGAGAGCCTAGTAGAGAAGCCTGCCTTTTGTTTATGGGCAGCAGAGAGAATTAATTTCAACTCACTTGCAGAAGTAGATTTCAGAGGAAGGGATCTGACAAAGTTGTTAAACCCAGTGGAGGCACAAGAGGAAAGCTGGGCTGATTATGTATCTGAGCACTGTCATTTGGAAATTCATTTTGGCCCCCAGAGTATAAATACACTTCAGTATTTTTGTTAGGATTGCCAGAAAATCAGCAAGTGTTCACTTTCTTTGGCCAACAAAAGCATGACTCTCTGTACAAAAATTTTCTGCACATTTATAAACAAGAACATTTAGAAAATCCCCTCTTGCTGAGAGATATGACAATAGATATATTTAACTGTGCCATAAAATAAAACTGATACAAAGAATGCCACTGGGTTGATCAAGCACAGGAGAAGTTTTTATGTTGCTCTTCTGGCACAAACACATATTTATATTTTTTAAAAAGGCTTGTCCAGAAAGTATGCAGCCATGTAATACGAAAAATAGAGACACTTATTAAAGAAAATACAAGATACAAGAAACACTGTACAAAGGACAATGACGCCTCAGTCCCCTTCAAAGTAGACACCTTGGGACCTCACATAGTTCTTCCAATTACCATCAGCTGCCCAGTCATATTTTCCTGAATCTCACAGACAGTCTGAAATCTCTTCCCTTTCAAAGGTGACTTTAGTTTTGGGAAAAGCCAGAAGTCACAGGGCATCAAATCTGGGCTGTAGGGGCGCTGAGTCACCTGGGTGATTTGATGTTTTGCAGAAAAACTCTTCATGAGACGTGATGTATGAGTGCGGGCGTGTTGGCATGATGAAGCTGCCAATCACTAGTTGTTCATAGCTGCGGCCTTCTGAATCATCCGAATAGTTTCCATGGAGGAATGTTCAAGCTTAACACAAAATCTGATGCAAATTTGTTGGTCTACTTGCTCAGTCATCTTGAATGTGACGGCCACACAACACACATGCTCCCTGAACAGCATCTACTGCCACCACTGACTAGTACAGTGAAGTTGTCATTGCTTACACATGGACATTCCAGTCCACTCTCCTTGGATGTCAGGTTACATTGATGTTGTGCAAACCATTCTTGTTACATTAACAATGCTGGACTTTCTCCAGATAGACCTAGTCCTATCCTTCCCCAAAATACCTTCCCAGTATTGTGCTGGTCTGATGAGCCACCATCCAAATTTTCACCTTTGTTTTCAGTCAGACTTCTCCAGCAAGTATTCTCAGTCCATTATCTACATTTTCTCACCACTGCACCCTGGTTTTCTGTCCATGCAGGCTATTGCAATGGTGGTGTCCAAGTGATCTGTGACCTCCTTTCCAGATCTAAGGCAAACACTTTCCTCCCTCACAGAATCTCCCAGTTGAAAAAAGGCCACTAGATGATCTCAAACTATCTGGCAAGCTTTTTCTGTGAAAGGCCAGAGGATAAATATTTCAGGCCTTGTGAGCCACACAATCTTGGTTGTAGCTATTCAGCTTCACCACTGTAGTGTGAAAGCAGCTACAGACAATATGACAGTGAGCACACATGTCTGTGTTCCAATAGAAATTTATTTATGGACACTGAAATTTGAACTTTATATCATTTTTACCTATCAGAAAATATTATTCTTTTGATTTTTAAGATAAGGGAAATATGGCCCTTACCAGTGTAACTCAGTGGGTTGGGCACTCTTTTGTAAAACAAAACGTTGCTGATTTGCTTCCCAGTCAGGTCACATGCCTAGGTTGCAGACTGGTCCCCAGTTGGGGGCGTGTGAGAGACAACTGACTGATGTATCTCTTGCACATCCATGTTTCTCTTCCTCCCTTTCTCCCTCCCTCCATCACCCTCTAAAAATAAATAAATAAAATCTTTTTAAATACCAGAAAGAAATGTAGAAATCATTCTTGGCTCAGAAGCTAAAACAGGTGGTAGGATGGATTTGGCCCCACAGATCATAGTTTGTCTAGACCAATCTCCCAAACCCAAACCAGGAGTTTCTTCCCAGCTTTGTAGCCAGCCAGCCAGGCTCTGTGTAAAATTTCTCCAGTTATAAGAAGCTCACTACCTCAGAAGCATCCTGTATTAAGGCCCAGATGAAATGACTGGACCTGGTTCTGCCTGCTAAAGACACAACTTGATCATCGTGGCAACCCTTCAAATACTGAAATATACCTATCCTGACCACCTCAGAAGTTGAAGTCTACCACCTTGGCAATATAGTTCAAGTTTCTTCAATTGTTGCTTGCACAACATATTCTTTTCGTGTCTTCTCTGCTCCAGTCTGTAGAAATCCTTCTGCAAGTTTGGCATTAGGAGATAACCCTTCATGTGTGCCCAGTGTAGGGAAGGGTGAGTAATGCTATGTTATTCAGCCATTTGTTCACCATTCTGGATTCCCTATGATGCACTTCTCTACTTCTCTGGTTTAGGATAATATGTGGTCATCTTAGAAAGTTCTTTCCCCTGTTTTTTTAATCATTCACACTGATTATCTTGTGATGCCCACATTCTCCTTCTCACTGGATCCTTTTATCTGCTCTGACAGTGGTTTTTACCAAAACTTGATCCTTGGAGACTCTCACACTTTCTGTCTTAGGAAATAGATTAATTCTCATGGCTCAGCCATTCCTTCTTTAGGGATTGTTCCCAAGTTGCATGTGCAGCCCTGATCCCACTGTACATGAGCTCCCGGCTCCTACCTCCCACTGCCTAGAAGGCACCAACTTAAAGATAATACTTTATTCTCTTCCTAAAACCTGCATGTCCCAAACTGAATATCTCCTCACAAAATGATGATAAGAATAGCAGTAATAATAGAAATAACAATGAACATTTATTGAGCACTTGTCCTAGGCACTATCCTGAGCTAAAGATTCATTATCTTACTTAACCATTACAACAACCCATGAGGAAACTACTCTTAGCTCTCTTTTATAGTTGGGAAAACAGGCTCAGAAGTAAAGTGATTTGGCCAAGTCCACTGTGCTAATACGTAACAGTCAGGATTTGAACCCTTAATCAAAGCATGAGCTCTTGATTATATTGGTGGTCTCTGTAATTGACCAGATGCTGTCACAGGTGGCCCATGAATTCCAAATGCCCTGCCTGGATGGCCTGAAGTCAGTCTAACTTTATTATTCAGCCTTCCTATCCGATTGATCACTGCACTACTACTAAAATTCTTTTTCTAAGCAATCAGGAGCCACTTTCCCCTTTTATTCTCACCAGCAACCTACAGCAGATCCCTTGTCATCACCTGCTGTCTACTGCAACTCTCTCCTGATGGGTCTTCCTGCATCCATCATGCATGATCCTGCCCAGAATACATTTGATCAAACTGGTTCTCTCACTTGAAAGGTTCTCCCTGCCATTCACCTCTTTGCCATTCATTCATTTGACCCATGTTGGAACTGTCCAGCCCTAACTGACCTGAAACCTCATTCTAGGGGAGAGGAGGTAAGGAAGTCGTGAACATACGTCATCTGTTACAAAATTTAAGTAGTTCACATGTGCACTTTTTGCTCCTTAGTAGTTTTGTCTTAGAGCAGTGTGTTCTGCAAACTAGAGAAAGAGCAGGAAAAGAATGCTACAGGTAAAAGAGATTTGAGAAAATGCTGCTGAATTGTAAATGTTTTTATTGCTGGACTTCTTGAGCCTTCAGTATGCTAATGTGCATTGGAAATATCAATACACAAGGGAAAAAGAGCTGAAAAGGTGTTTTTGTAAGGTACTGAGACACACATTTTTTTTTCCTTTCTCCTCTTGAGCACATTGAGAAACCAGGGCTCGGAAGCACAATTTTTTTGAAAAACTACTCTAGGACTGTCTATCCAAATGCTAGGCATGCATTAGAAGTGAAAGGCACAGGTGATAAAGGGAGAGGGGTCCTGGACTTGGAGTCAGAAAGACAGACTAAAGCCTAAGATCCCAAATTAGGGTGGTCCTATAAGGATTAAATGAGATAATGCATGTGAAGAGCTCTGCGTAAGTGTAAAGCCACGGTATAAATGTGCATATTATTTGATTAAAGATTTTAATTTAAGTATATCTTAAAAATTTTCCCTAAGATTGGCTGTTGGTTTCTTCGCCTAAAAATTAAGAAATCATATTTTATCTATAAATAGAGAACTTCTTACAAAGTGTTAGATTAAAGCACTATAAATACATAGATTTTTATTCTCTCTACTTGTAGGAAGCATTTGTTAGGCTTACGTATTTGATTGATCCAAATAAAGAACTGCCACAAATATATGATAATATTACTTTTCATTGACGAGAGTATTTTACAAATTACAAAAGTGACTCATTACAATACGACAACTTTAGCATGATTTGTGGTGGTTGAGGGGGTGTTGAGGGCATCAGGGTGGCTGTGGGTTCCTAGGGAAGGGAGAGAAGGGGACAGAGAGTAGAAGACATGGTGTGCTGCCTGAAAAGGCCAACGAGCTTCTTGGCTGTATTATTTATCCAAGGCCAGTCCTGTATGTTTTCCACCCTAATGACTTATACACAATTTTAGTGTCTGTATAATTTTTAAAGTGTGAGGTGTAATAATAAAGGAATGAAACTTATTTTGTGTAAGGCTTATGAAATCTGAATCATGAGATTAAGGTCTTACTTCGTAAACCCATATGGCTCAGGCCCACATGCCAGGACTGGAGGGACCTAGACCTCATCTTCCCCAGAATCTGCTCTGCTGAATCCTTACTTCCTTCCCTGCACCATATCTAGCTCTTGAGGATTTGTGTCCACACTGCTTCAAGAGCCAAGGCATTAAGGCCCCGGACCCTTATTCTTCCCTAAATGATAAACCCGCCTGCCTCCTAATATGGTTGTTTCCCAAAGCACATTCCGTAAGAGGTACCAGGCCTACAGGCAGTCAGTACTCAAGTATGTTTGTGATACGCTGCATTTTGAGTATCCCAATGTACACTTGCATAATAAATGACCTGAGAAGTCCTGCCATAAAACAAACAAACAAACCTTATTTATTGTTTGCCCAGAGTGTGGCATACATGTTAGACCACAGAGCACTATTTTTCCAGAGAATGCACACTGAACTCCCACACAACTCACTGTGGAAGATGCTGCTCTGGTCTTACTTGGTCACCCCCTAAATCCCGCAAACAAATCACCATTTTATGCCCCCATTTCTTTATTCATGATTACTTATTTCCCCATGGTATAACTGTTTATCGTGCAACTAGATGCACAATACTACCTATCTAGAAGGCCTGGGTTTCATCTGGGTTTAGTCACTTTCTGGCTATGTGATATCAAGCAAATTATGTAGCCTTTCTGACTCTCAGTTTTCTTACTTGTAAAATAAAGCAATGATTCCCACCATTCAGGGTTTTATGAGAGCTAAATGTGATTAAGTATATAAAGTGTTTGGTATAGTCCCCATTACAAAGCACAGAATTAACAGTATCTATGTCATTATTTTCTTCTTCTTCTTCATCATCATCTAAATAAATGGAAGAATAACCAGATATCCTCAACCAGTGAATTGTCAAATTAATCTTTTATTAAATTGTCAAATTTTTCTTTTATTTTGAGAGGATAATTTGACTCACATACATTAATTTCTCTTTGTTTTAGGAAGTTATTTCACAGAGTATTTCAAACTATACTTAGAGACATATGAGAAACACGTGTTGGATGATTGTAGCGTTAAGGAAAATGATACCCAGCTAAAAAACACTTTGCAAAGTGATTGTTGGTTTAAGGCCACCCTAAAGAGCAGTAACTAGTGATGTGCCATAAGGCATTCTATTAAACCCTATTTGGTTTGATATCTTTCCAACAATTTGAATAAATATACATGAGACACATTTACCAAACCTGAACATTAAAAAAATCAGGATTGGTAGCTAATTTAATACATAACTGAGTTAAGATTAAAAATTAAAAAAGAATTTCAACAGGTTTGAGTGTCCAAAAAGATAAAATTTAGTAGACTTAGATATAAAATATTACATCCATAGGAGAAAGCAACAAAGAAACCCATGCACAGAGAAAAGATGAGCCTGACAGCCATTTGTCTAGGGGTTTTAGTTGACCTTTAATGGGGCTAACAATTAGACACTGCTTATAGAAATAAAACAACAATAAAATTAGTAGGCATTAAGAGTAGGGGTATTTCTAACTGTAAGAAGGAAGAGTCTCAGAACAGATTAGGCAGCCTTATTTTTAAGAGTTATATTAAAGAATTATGTAAGTTTTAACGATATGGAGGATAACTAGCCTTAAGAGAATTAAAACAAGGAAGACACAATTTCTGTTTTTCCCCCCTGGGAGCTCCATCAACATAATAGGCTCATTGAAATGGAGTAAAGTCTGTCTTTCAAAGATTTTAGTCAAAGCTGGGTAAGAATCTGCAAGGAAGACATTCCTACATTTGGTGGATGGTAGGAGTGCAAGCTCTACAAATACCCAGGACTGCCAGAGAGATGGATAAGTGGGTCCTGAAACCACTGGAGGCAAAAATAACAAAACTGAAGCTGTCCTGCGTTGGGCACACACAAGAAGGCAGGGTTCTTTGGGAAAGACAATAATGTTGGGAAAAACAGAAGGCAGCAGGAAAAAAGTAAGGCCAAATATGAGATTGTTGACTCCATAGAAGAAGAAAAGGCACGAGTCTACAGGAGCTGAGCAGGGCTGACACTGTACACATCATTCATAGGGTCGCCAGGACATGAAGCCAACTCAACAGCATGTTATACTCAGGAGTATATAACATAGTATCTGAAACCTCCTCAGTGGTGAAGTTCAAAATTGCATCTGGCAAAACCCTTTCCAACCTCCAAGGATCTGAAGGCTTGGTCATCTTCAAGGGAAATGTAGCCCATGTGGTCTCTCTTCCACACTCAGGGTACATACAGTCCTTGTCTCTCATTTGGCATGGATCACACTGATTACCATTTATTGAGTACCTATCCTGTGATAGGTGATTTATACAGTATCCTGCTTAAATGTCCAAAGAACCATGTGAAATTGAAAAATTATCCCACTTTGAAATGAGAAAGTGATAATTGTTTATGTGGCCACCCCACAAAGACAGGGAGTTAAAGCAGAACAATCTAATATGCAGAAACAATTGAAAAGAGCCACCTAAAACAGGGAGACAAAGAAACAACCCCAATCAAAAGTAAAGAAGGAACCCACCAAAAAAGAGCTAAATGAAATTGAGGCAAAACATTTATCAGATATAAGTAATGGTTATAAGAATGCTCAAGGGATTTAATGAGAACTACAGAGAACTTTATGGGAACCACAAGGAACTTAGTAGGAACTAAATCAGTATGTAAAAGGACATACAAACTATGAATAAGAACTAGGTGGAAATGAAGAACACACTAGAAGGAATTAAAAGCAAGCTAGATTAACAGAGGATTGAATGAGAGTGTTGGAAGACAAGACAGGAAAAAATATACAGGCAGAGCAACAAAATGAAAAAAGACTTAAAAAGAATGAGGATCTTTTAGAAGCTTTGGGACAACATGAAATGTAATAATATTTGCATCATAGGAATATCAGAAATAGAAGAAAGGGAGCAAGGGATACAAAATATGTTTGAAGAAATAATGACAGAAAACCTCCCTAATTTGGTGAAAGAAAAAGTCATGCAAGTTCATGAAGCACAGTGAGTCCCAATCACGATGAACCCAAAGAGGCCCACTCCAAGACACATAATTAAAATGGCAAAATTTAAAGACAAAGAGATAATCTTAAAGGCAGCAAAGGAGAAACAGCTAGTAACATAAAAAGGAGCTCCAATAAGGCTATTAGCTGATTTCTCAACAAAAATACTGCAAGCCAGAAGGAACCGGCATGAAATATTCCAAATACTGTAAAACAGGATCTGCAACCAAGACTACTCTATCCAGACTTCCGGCTAAGATGGAGGCATAGGTAGACATACTGTGCCTCCTTGTATAACTGAAAGAAGGACAAAAACAATTTAAAAACAAAAACCAACCAGAACTGACAGAAAATCGAACTGTATGGAAGTCTGACAACTAAGAAGTTAAAGAAGACACATTCATCCAGACCAGTAGGAGGGGCAGAGATGGGCAGCGGGGTGGAGAGGACTCGCAGCAAGGCAGCAGTGGGCAGACCCAGTGAGGCAGCAGATTGTAGACTGGGCAGTCCCACATTCGCATGCAGATAAACCGGGAGAAACAACTGGGGAACGGGACAGACCGCACAACCCAGGGTCCCAGAGCCTCTGACTGAAAACACCTGTGGGGTGTTTTCACCCCACACCTGTGGGGAGAAACTCCCAGCCAACAGGAGAGTTGGTTGGAGAAACCCACAGGGTCTCAGAATGTACACAAACCCTGCCACATGAGAATCAGCACAAGAAGGGCCCAATTTGCTTGTGAGAAGTGGAGGAAGTGACTGAAATCTGACAGAGAGTGGAATAAGCACTACTGTTCCCTCTCAGACCCCTTCCCCACATACAGCATCACATCACAGTGATGTGGGTTGCCCTGCCCTGGTGAATACCTAAGGCTCCACCCCTTACTATGTAACAGGAGCATCAAGACAAGAAAAATGGCCCAAGCGCAAGAATAGATCAAAGCTCCAGAAAAAATACAACTAAGTGATGAAGAGATAGCCAACCTATCAGATGCACAGTTCAAAACACTGGTAATCAGGATGCTCACAGAATTGGTTGAATTTGGTCACAAATTAGATAAAAAAATGAAGGCTATGCTAAATGAAATGAAGGAAAATCTACAGGGAACCAATAGTGATGGGAAGGAAACTGGGACTCAAATCAACAATGTGGACTGTGGTGGACTCCGGCCAGCAGAGTCTGCCTGTTGTGACTGAAGATGAGAATAAATGCAAAGGCTACAGCAATCCTGGGCAAAAAAAGGGAACAGCACAGCTACTCAGAGGGGAGAGTGCCTCTGAGTGTCTCAGACACTCTCTCAAGAGGAGAGAGCTCTGACCCTTGCCTAGATAAGCTTTTATTGTTTTTCTTGGGTTTTACATCAAAGAAGGATTTATTATCTATTACATAGAATATTATTATTTACATTTTAGGTACAAGCAAGGAAAGGAAAATAACATATGCAGAAGGGAAAGGCGGCGAGCTGATTAGCTCTGTCTTTGAGGAAATTCACACGGGCTTTGGAAATTACCTTGAAGGCAGACAATACACATTTGTTGTTTTAGACCAGGGTGATGGAGCAAGAGCAAGAGCAAGCCATAACAGTCTATATGCATTTTCTAGGACAGATTCCCATGGGAAAACTCAGTTTGAAGGTCTGGCTCCTGTCCACCACCTCCCTTCTGTAGGTTTTCCATACAGAGCTGAGTCACATTTGCCAGACCAAAACAAGCCAGTCCCCTACAGTGGACCAGAAGGAAGAAAGAAACATCCAACCACAAAAGAATGAAGAAACAAGAATTCAAAAAAATGAGGAGAGGCTTAGGAACCTCCAGGACATCTTTAAATGTTCCAACATCCGATTTATAGGGAGTACCAGAAGGGGAAGAGGAAGAGCAACAAGTAGAAAAGTTATTTGAACAAATAATAAAGGAGAACTTCCC
>PVKM010015969.1:0-27350 GCA_004027735.1 Carollia perspicillata | reverse complement strand
TTATCTTTACCTAATCATTTAGCAACCACAATGCAGGCCACTTCTCTGTCCAAGACTCTACTTGAATAATCTGGGGTGGTGAGGGGTGGTGTTACAATCTAGCAAGGCAGCCTTCCCTTTGGTTTCAAGGCCAAGTATATTTTTCTAGGCTTAACTGATAAGAAATGGATGAGGTCAGGCGAGGAATGTGTGTACATTAGAAAATGGCAGAAATGTCCCATTTAACTAATTAGACATAAGTGGCGCATGCCCTCTGGATAAAAGTCCCCAAGAGCTGCTGCACCTTTGTCTAAGTAGTGGGATCTGAAGTCCTTTGAAAAATTACCTACTTTCATGAGACAGAACTGCTCCATGGCCTGTGCATGAGATATGGAGATAGTTTTTCAATCACCAGCCCCGATTTTCTACTTCCCTCTTACTTGTCAGTAGAACTTTTACTGCTATATGCTTTCACAATAAATTCTGCTGCTTATCTTTCCAACCTTTCTTGATGGTCAAATATAACTAAAAACATGAAGACAAGTCCTCCATTTCCCAGTCCACCAGGTAAAAAGGAACAGAACTGTGTTTCCTTACTCCTGGGTCTCTGTTTCTTTCAAAACTGTCCACAATGTTTATTTTAACCTAATTTATACAGATTGTAACATTTATTTGATCCAAACACAAAGATTTGTGTAGGAAAATGCTTCTTCCTTTATATATCAATTAAAAATAAAATTTAAGCCTAAATTATTAAATGACTAATTTCTGCTCCCCAAATACCAATCAGCTATTAAAATATTTTTAAGGGATTTTATATGCCATGGAAAAATGTTATACTGTTAAGTGAGAAGGGCAGGATGCTCTCTCTATCTGTAATGATGCCAATAATTACAGATGCAAAGAAATACATCAAAATGTGTCAGGAGAACCTCAGGAAACTGCACTGTAGACCTACAAAGCTCTTAGAACTCTGCTGCCATAGACCAGTAAATGAGGTTATCTGTGGGTGGTGGGATTACAAATGTACAGATAATGTTACTTTCCCTACTTTTCTCTATTTTCTAAATTTTCTGCAACATTCACTTTTATAGTAAGAAAATAATTAATTTTTAAAAGAACAATGCCACTGCTGAAAAGGTATCCCTGATTAAGAGGAAGATCCACACACTTTTTCAAAACACCTATGGCGTGAGTGGGAAATCAAATGAATGACAGAACTAGCACTGAATGCCTGACATAAAGTAAATGGTTCTCTTAAAGCTTAGGCAAACTATACAGAAAGCAAAGGTTTTTAATATTTGCATGTGAAAAATATTCAGCTCCAGAAAGGCCTAAATTAGTTCAGCGAAATACTAAAATGACCACTGGCTGTATCAAATGGCCTCTGTGACAGCTGCCCTTCTGCCTCACAAACGAACACTTACCGTCCAGAAAGAGCTGGCCTCCCAGGCTCCATACCTACTTAGAGTAAAGATGACTAAATACCATACCTATAGAACTCCTCTTGAATTGTAGTGGAAAGTTGCTGGTTAAATTGCTCCAGGTCCACAAAACTCACAACCAATGTGTTTCTCTCAGGACGAATTAGCTCCTCTGCTAACTGCAAGTACTTAGTTTCTCCATCATTGTTCTGGAATCTGCAGATACATGTAAGTCAGATTAAGAAATAATTAGGCAGTAAAGAGAAAAATCCGCCTGGTAATTAGGTGTATTGGTTAAAGATCATCAGCTTGAAGTGAGACAGAACTATTTTAGTAGTTGTGTAATTTGGGGCAAGTTACTTACCCTCTCTAAACCTGTCCCTCCCCTTTAAAAAAATTACAACAGAACAAAACAAATCAAGACATCACTTTATCTCATAAGATTATTGTGAAGATTAAATGAGAGAATACCAATGAAATGTTTTATGCAGAACCCAGAACATAGAAACACTGGGTGTTCAGATTTTAACCTGAATTCTTCACTTAATATTTTCTAATCAACAGTGCTAACTATTAGTTTATTATTGTTATATATCACTAAAATTGGGAACTGTTAAATCAAGAAATTCAGATCGAAATCTAAAGATTCAATTTCTGTAGGGAAAACTGACAGGTTAGTTGTTAGTTTAAGAACCAGAAAAAAAATAAGTACACACACACACAAAATAAAGCTGGTGTTCCCCCTCCAAAAGAGTATCATACAAATACATTTGCTTTTTGTCTTTAACATATGAAAATTAGTTTTGAAGCAAAATCAATTCCTCCTTCAAATATAGCATGTCCCAACTCTAATAAATATTAACTGAACAACATCTATCTGCAAAGCTCTACACCAGAAACTGCAAATCAAGTGCTTGTGTTGTTCCTGCCCTAGGGCTGACACTCTCACAGGAGACACTCCTACTACAGAGAGGTACAAGATAACTTAAATGTCCAACACAAATGATTAAAGAAAATGTAGTAATACATACAATGAAATACTATCCAGCCTTAAAAAAGGAAATTCTGCAATATGTGTCAGTATGGATGAACCTTGAGGACATTTACTCTAAGTGAAACAAGGCAACCACAGAAAGATAAATATCACATGATTCTATTTATTGGGTATCTAAAATACTCAAACTCATAATAAAAAAAGTGGAATGGTGGTTGCCAGGGGCTGAAGGAAGGGGAAAATGCTAACCTAGGTGTATAGTGTCAGTCAAGCAAAATGAGTAAGTTCTAACAACATTGTATTGTACCTACACTCAACAATAAGCTATTGTACAGTTAAAAATTTGTTAAGAGCGTACATCTCATAAGTGTTTCTTCCACAATAAAATTTTTAAAAAGGAGGGGGAAAGAGAAAGTACAAAACAGTGATAGGGTAGACTACTAACTAATTCAACCTAACATCTAGAAAGGCTCCATACATATAAAAACACTGGAATTCAGCCTTGAGACTTATCAGTTGAAAGAAAAACAAGCGATGGGAGAAGTGTGGATAACAGACTGGTTGTGGAAGAACCCCAAAAGAGGGGCTGTGAAGAACTTGGACATTTTCCATATGCAATGGCAAATCAAAGTTGGTACAGTGGAACCTCAGTTCTCAAGCTTAATTTGTTCTGAAAAACTTTTCAAGTAGCAATCTGCTCAAAAACCAAATCTCCTTTGTTACCTGAGAGATGGGTGACTGATCATAGAGGTATCAGCATGAAAGGGCTGTCAAATAGAAAATTGAGAGCGCAAGTTTTGTTAAGACAACTGCGACATTTTTTCTGTGAACGACTTGGTCAGGAACTGCATTTTTTGAGAACTGAGGTTTGACTGTATTTTGAAAGGGAATAACATTTCCCCCCGCCCCAGTGAAATACATCATCATTATCTCCAGCACCCAGGTGTATGGTAACTGCAAAGCTGTAAAGGTGATTATATTATTTGTTGAAATGAAACATGAACTGAGGAGCTTTGTACTATGGTGTGGTGGCAAGGACGGGATTTACATTGAAGATGAAGTGGTGGACAGGTAAAGAGACAAGTTCTATTACCAGCTATAATGGAAAATGGTGCCCTGGGAACATAAAGAAAGGACTGGTGCTGCCTCAAAGGTTTATAGTTTCACAAAGGAGATATAGTCATTGTCAGAGGTAGAGAAATATAAATAAAATTACAGTTTTTTAAGTACATACAACAGCAGAATTAGTCACAAATGTGGAAGTGTAGAAACAACCCAAGTGTCCGTGGACAGATGAATGAACACACAAAATGTGGTATCTATATATGCAATGGAATATTATCCAGCTTTAAAAAGGAAATTCTGGCACATGCTATAACATGGATGAACCTTGAAGACATTATGCTAGAGGAAAACAAGCTGGTCACAAAAGGACAAATGCTATATGACTCCAACTGTATGGGGTAGATTTATAGGCAGAAAGGATAATGGAGGTTGCCAAGTATTGAGGGTGGGGGAAAAGGGGAGTTATTTTTTAATGGGTGCAGAGTTTGACTTTGAGATAAGGCAGAGTTCTGGAGATGGTGATGATGGTTGCACAAATAAGAATGTCACTGGACTCTATGCTTACAAAAGGTTAAAGTGGTGAATTTAATGCTATATATATTTTACCATAACAGAAAAAAAAAAGAATTTCATAGGACATTCCAAAATGTTTACACTTCACGCTGGAGGCAGCCGAGTCCATCCTCTGAAAGTGAGTATCTGCACCATCTATACAGCAACTGGTGTATAGCAACTGGTGCAGACTGGTGCAGCCAACTGGTGGCGGTGGTGGAAAGCCGGAAAGAGGGTGGGTTAAGGGAGGCCAGGAGCTCAGAAGGCAACTGAGAAAAAAAAAAAAAAAAGTGGGCGGGGGGTGGAGGTTGGAAGGAAAGGAAATGATGGACGGCGCCTGTTCAGCTCCTTTTAAGAGCACGGCTCACCCAAGCATCTGTCAAACCACAGAATCCATTTTAGTACTTTCATCTCCACAGTCTGCAAGGGTTGCCATTGCCCTCGGTGGCCCCAACACCAGGGTCCTGGCTGTCTGGCCCCATCAGGCCTCTGCCAGGATTCCAATGTCAGTTCGGCCTCCTGCTCCAACCTGCCACGCGTGGTCTACAGAGACTTATCCTCCCCGCGCCTCAGTCTTTGCACAAGTAATCAGGTTGTGAAGATAAATGAAGGGAGTAAGGCTCGTAGCTTGGGGCACTAGGCATAATAAGAGTTAAAAGAAGGGCTCGCTGTGGATTTCAACCCTGGAAACCAGCCCAGCCCATCCCAGGCGCCTCGCGGCGGCCTGGTTTAGCCCCAAGTGGGGCGCGGGCCGCTGGACAAGACCTGTGACCCCTCGGTTCCCCAACACGCGCCGGTCCCACGCTTCCCGGGCTCCGGAAGTGGGGAGGGGCGGCTCGGGAAGTTCCGCGAGGAAGGGCACCCCGCGACTTACTCCTCTAAGAAGTCCAGGAAGAGTTTTTGGCACTTCTCTGCCACCTCATCGCGGACTTCTAGGTGCTGGCTACCGGCTCCTGGTTCCGCTGTCGCCGCGAGGTCCATTGCTGCTTAGCGCTGAGGGGCCACCAATACCAAACTCGATCGCCAAGAGCTGCTTAACCTGGACGCCGCCGCTTTGCACACGCCGCTGCAGCCTCCTCAGGCCCGCCTCCTTGTCCTGGGGCAGCCGGAGCCAATCGTGGTGCAAGAGTTATGGGATTTCGCGCCAAGCCCGCCCAATGAGCGCCGCTTCTCATTCGCCCCGCCCACGGAGTGGGGATTTCGCGCCAAATGCAAAGACCTAGCAAAAAAACAGCTTCTGCTTTTGCGCCTGCGTAGTGTGCTCGGGTCCCGCAGGATTTGGCTTCAGAAACAACGTCGGTTCTTTGGGTGTTTTTTCAAACGTTCTTCAAGTCATTCCACTTACATTAAATGAACGGAAGACTAAGGCTCCAGGACGAGAAAAATGAGTAAGATTCTGATCTCCTGCTTCAGCCGTCTAATTGGAGGAAATAAACTGTAAACCAGCCGGTAAAACTAAGAGCCAACACTGAAGTATATACAGTACTGGGGATGGGGGAGGGAGGAGTTGGCATAGTTGTTCTGGTGCTGTTGACCCGGGAAAATCAGCGGAATATGTAACACTTGATTTTTTTCCATTAAAATTTTTTTGATGATTGTGTTATCATTTTAATTAGCGTATTTTGGCATCTTTTGAAAATGGAATTTAGGTGACATTGGTTCACAAAACCATACAGTTTTCAAGTGTACAACAAAATAAAACATCTGCACACTGCATCCTGGGCCCTTCCCCTCAAACAAAGTCTCTTTCCAGCCAAAGTCTCTTTCCATCTCCATTTCCCCCTCCTTTCTACTACTCTTTCCTCCCACCCCCTTTCCCTCCGGCTATCACCACACTATTGTCTGTGCCTATGTTGTGTATACCTGTTTTTTGGTTAATCCTTTGTTTTCCATCCAGTCTACCAACTCCCCAGCTGTCAGTCTGTTCCATTTATCCATGCCTCTGTTTCTAGTTTGTCAGTTTATTTTATTCATTAGATTCCACATAGAAGTGAGATCATGTGGTATTTGTCTTTCTCTGACAATTATTTCACTTAGCATAATACTCTCCAGGTCTATCCATGCTGTTGCAAAAAGGTAAAATTTCCTTTTTTTTTAAACAGCCGAGTAGTATTCTATTGTGTAAATGTACTACAGCTTTCTTTTCCCACTTATCTACTAATGGGCACTTGGGCTGTTTCCAGATCTTGGCAGTTGTGCATAACGCTGCAATAAACATAAGGGTGCATATATTCTTTTGAATTAGTGTTTCGGGTTTCTTTTCATATATTCCCAGAAATGGGATCGGTGGGTCAAAAGGTAGATCCATTTTTAATTTTCTGAGGCATCTCCATACTGCTTTTCACAGTGGCTGCACCAGTCTGCATTCCCACAAACAGTGCAAAAAGGTTCCCCTCTCCACATCCTCATCAGCACTAGTTCATTTATTGATGATAAACATTCCCACAGGTGGGAGATGATATCTGTGGTTTTAATTTGCATTTCTCTGATGATTAGTTACGCTGAGCATAGTTTTATGTGCCTACTGGCCAATCTGTACCTCCTCTTTCGAGAAGTGCCTATTTAGGCCCTTTGCCCATTTTTTAATTGGGTTGTTTGTGTCCCTGGGGTTGAGTTGTATAAGTTTTTTATATTTTAGAAATTACCCCTTTATCAGATGTATTATTGGAAAATATGTTCTCCCATTCAGTGAGTTCCCTTTTTATTTTGTTAATGGTTTCTTTCACATGACTGGATAGAGGGAGAAGTTGAGCTGCAATGTGGTTGCATGGGAGATTTAAGCCAATCCTACAGGGAGCTCGGGAGGTCAGATGATCCCATAAAGTTATCCCAAATAAAGGCATAGGGACTGGGCCTTTGACTCCTGCATCAAAAAGTTATTGGATGCAGGCTGCCCTTGGGGAAGAAGTGCAACTTTAGGTGAAGCAGCTTATTTTGGTCAAAAGCAATTCCCATATGGGAATAAGGCTGTGAGCCTTCAACAGCCAACACTCCCAGCATCTGGTGGGGAATGAAGTCCTGAATAGGGTATCTGGGTGGCACATCACAGCACGCACCACAGCTCACCCTTGCACCTTTCAAATCCACTTGCTTTGTAAAGTAACTCTACTGCATCTGGGTATAGCACCTCCTGGATCCTAGTTGGCTCTTTACATAGGGAAACTTATAAGAGGAAGGTTAGGATTAATTACAGCCTTTGCCACTGGAGCTGATCATGAGTCTACAACAGATACTCGTTATAACTCCCTTCTCTTCCACCCATTCTAGGTTCTCCTCAGCCAGCACCTCTGCTGGTTTAGGTGGCTTACCTGGTGGGGAAACACAGACCTTTATTCCTGAGAGGGCTGAGCCTTTAGTCACCATACCTTTCTCAGTCCATGGCTAAAATTGGTGAGTGGTTGTATGAAAAGAAGCCCTACTGTATTATCTGGTGTCAAATACTTTCCCCCACCCCGACTGTGTAACAGCTGCCCTCCTTCCTCCTGCTTATCAGGTCAATTAAACCTGTCAATATTGTGACTCTTCCTCGTCTCCTGATTTCTGGCCTGAGTACTATAAAATGGCACAGCGGCAGCTGT
Organism: Carollia perspicillata; assembly: GCA_004027735.1. Taxonomy (NCBI): domain Eukaryota; kingdom Metazoa; phylum Chordata; class Mammalia; order Chiroptera; family Phyllostomidae; genus Carollia; species Carollia perspicillata. The sequence goes on along the minus strand of PVKM010015969.1, from coordinate 19,758 downwards.
AGTTTCAAGTTTTTGGTGTTCTATTGTGTCTCCAGTGGAAGTGGTAACTCTCTGGGAATCAGGATCTCTAGATCCAGAGTCTCAAGCTACAGGGAAGGGAGCACAAATTTCCCAAGTGGATCACTGGAATAGATGGCAAGCGGGGCCACTCCATCCACCTTTTGTATCCTAGACCCTTGTATTCTACCTAATGGATACCATGCATCTTATAGTGGTTGTTGATTTAAGGTATATACCATGTTCTGGTTAGGTCGTATCCCCTCCTTGTACAATATCTCCACACTGGCATTTTGGTTGAGCCTTGAAAAGTTCCCTCTATATAAGGCTTGAAGCTTCTGGGTGACCCTATGTAATACGATCAGTGTCAGGAGCTCAGCTGAATTTGGAAGGAACTGTTATCAACTGGCCAAGTAGCTCATTAAAGCAACAAGCCCAGAATGAAAGAGTTGTCTTTAATCATTTACTGCAGTGGATATGCAAACGACTAAAACCAGGGAAAGACTCCTCTGTTCGATTTCCCTTCATGGAATGACGGTGGTGGATGTGACTGTTGAGGAACCTTAAACAAAAGGCTCTGACAGTTTTATGGATCCTGAGGTAAGGGGGAATGGCTAAGAGTGAAGGAGTACTGGGTACTAAGCTGAAGTGGGAAAAAGCATCTTCAAAGTTCCTGATCCTCTCTTTAATAAGCAGGTCTCACCAGAGTTACCTTAAGATTTCTGTTCAAAGCCTCAGATAAGACCTATGAATGACTGAATGCAAATGTATGAAGACAGCCAAAGGAGTCTGAGTCCTTGACTTCACCTCTCTTCACATTGCAGTGCATTGGCCATGTACTATCTCTGGTTTGGGGAGGGCAGCTTTTCCCTGTGAGGCCTGCCAAGTCAAGTCTTTGTAATTGCCTATGACCAGGCCTAAAAAATCATATATTTTTAACCAGCAACTGGATGCCTCAATCAGTAGATCCCATAATGTTGTGTCTACTGCTTGGCTATAAAGTGGGGACTCGTGGTGAAGAGTCATAGTGTAAGATCCCATGTCGGCGCATCAAATTTTTTAAGCGCGTGGATACTGCTACTGGAAGAGACTTTGTGGGCAGGAAAGGAAAACCATACTTGAGGTATGCATTGAGTCAAGATGAATTGCCCTTTCCAGGGCGGAAGGGTCCAATGTAATCAACTTGCTAAAAAAGTGAATGGTCAGTCCCCTTAAGAGATGGTTCCACACCAGGGCTCCGTGTAATCAGATCAGCCTTGGTGAGTGGAAACTGACGCTGGGCCCATAGCCTCTATCTCTGCCACCTGGCTACTCTGGCTAAATCACTCTGTCTACCAGTGTCTTCTGTGGTGGATATTTTCTGGTGGGCATTAACATGTGATACTAAGATCTTTACATTTGTGCCTACTCCCATAGATCCATTTATATACCTTTTCTATAAGCTTCCTTATTCCCAAATTCCCAATCTTATTCTTTCCTGGCCTCTGACTAATAAGCGTTGCCATTCACTGCCTGTCCACAAATGTACGTCTTACCTTCGGCCAGTTCTCTTCCCACATGAAACAGATAGCCAGAAGTACTGTCTATTGGGAGGACTTCGAGTCGTTCAAGGACACCCTTGAATGGTAATAGTGCAGCCAATAAGCAGCAGCCAATTGCCAAGTCAGCCCAACCATAAGCCAGACATGGCCTCTGCCAGTAGGTCTTAAGAAGTCTCTATTGTCCCCTCTACCCCCACACATGGCTGTAAGTTTCGTCCGAGAAACATGGAAGCAATAGCAGTTAGTGACAAGCTTTTGGAGTCCTGATTATCCAGCCTTACGCTGTTTTCTACTTATGTCCAGTCCCAGATGTACCAACCACTATCTTTTGATGGATTGCTTTTGACCCTCATAATTTGGTGGTTCTGATAGAACTCAAAACATAACGGGAAGGTCTAGCCACGTGTTCATTTGATGTCTTATAGTCAGGTACTCTTATCTCCACCACAACCTTGCAGCAAGCCAGGGGCTGTTTACTGAATGGTATATAGTTCTCTGATGCAGATGGCATAGCCTTGCTCCAGGGGTCTATGTTGTTTCTCCTATTGGGGTCCCCTATGAACTCCACATGGTGCCTTTTCCCACCACTGAAACCACTACAATTATGGGTTCTGCTGCTTGAACCACAAACTTAAACAGAGGGCTGTTTAAGTGCCCTCTCCTGTTCTAGGCACCACTCAAACCTGACAGCATTCCATGTAGATAGGTCAGAGCAGCATTCTGTTTAGTAGTTATTTCCATGTATTCTAGACTTGAAAAGTAAAATAAAGTAGGGTATTATTATACTTTTTGAATGTCTTATAAAAAGTGGAACAGCTACACAAATGTTATAGAGGAAATCTCTCTAACCCACAATGCATTTTCAAGTAGTGCAGTAGAAACTTCAGGGCAAAGGTAAGGAATTCCAGTGAACTAATCTTTTAGGATGCTCTTCTATGATAGGTTTCTTTAAAAACATTCAATGTTTTACTTTCCTGTCACCTTAAAACAAATAACAAAACCTCCAGCATTTCAGTTTTTCTGGTCCACCATTTGCGGTGGAACCACCACCACAATGTAGATTTTTGTGGAAACCTTTGACAGGGAAAACCATCGCTCTCGAGATGGTACCGTTGGATACAGTAGAAAATGTAAAGGCCAAGATCTAGGATAAGGAAGGAATTCCTCCTGATCAGTAAAGACGAATCTTTGTTGGCAAGCCGAAAGACAGACGTACTTTGTCTAACCACACCATTCAAAAGGAGTCCACCCTTTACCTTTCTGGATCCTTAATGGTGGTGCTAAGAAAAGAAGTCTTGCACCACTGCCAGGAAGAAGCATAAAAGAAGGTTAAGCGGGCTGTCCTGAATCCTGCAAAGTGGGTGAGAATGGCAAAATCAGTTGCCCTCATTGGGAGTGCCCTTCAAATGAATGTGGTCCTGGAGCTTTTATGGCCAGCCACTTTGACAGATGTTATTGTAGCAAATGCTGTCTGAACCACTGCTTCAACAAATTGGAAGTAATTGAATATGGGTTAATAAAAGACAACTAACACTAAAAAGACCTTCGGCATTTTAAATGATAGTCACATAGATAGGCATTTTCAAAATCCAATTTGTACATATATTTAACACCTACCATGTCTGCTTGCCTTGTTAAATATTCTGGTGCCAGCAATAAGAATACAGAAGAGTTCTGCAATTAGCATTTTAATGCTTCTCACAAGTGGAAAATTCAATTAGGTCTGGTTCTGAAGGAAATACTAAGTTGAATATATGGAGGCTATGATTAATAACCAGTCAGAGCAGCAATAAAGCTATGTTTGTTAAGTCAATGGTTTTCCTTCAAACTGGAAAAGTTAGCTATGCCAAATTGGATCCAGTGACAGCCCAGATGCAGGAGTCTGTTAGGGCATAAAACATGGTCAAAGTTACTCTATTTAAGAAAGCAGACAACTAATCTCATTTAATTCCTGTAACTTGTCTCTGCTCAGCAATTCCTTAATATGAATTGAGGCATGATCAACTTTTCTTTGTTAGAACACCTTTAAAGAACATTTGTACAGAGATATGTCTGGCTGAATGTTAAATACTAGAGTAATGAATTTGGAAACTTCTATAACGATTTGACTAAAGTAGAAAAATACTTACTTTAAAGCTCAAATAATCCATCAATATGTAATTTGCTTATTTTGAAAGCAGATAGAAAAAAAGCAAAGTGTTAAAAACAATATTACTGCCCTGACCAATGTGGCTCAGTTGGTTGGGCATTATCCCACAAAGTGAAAGGTTGCTAGTTTGATATGCTTCCTGGTCAGTGCACATGCCTGGGTTGCTGGTTCAGTTCCCAGTCAGGGCATGTACAAGAGACAACTGATTGATGTTTCTCTCTCACATGAATGTTTCTCTCCCTTTCTCCCTTCCTCCCTTCCCCTCTCTAAAAATAAATAAACTAATTAAAAAAAGAGCCCTGGCTGGTGTGGCTCAGTGGATCGAGTGCTGGACTGCAAAGCAAAGGATTGCAGGTTCGATTCCCAGTCAAAGAGCATGCCTGGGTTGAGGCCAGGTCTCTGATAAAGGGACACATGAGGGGCAGCCACACACTGATGTTTTTCTCCCTCTCTTCACCTCTCTAAAAAGAAAGAAATAGAAGTTTACCAAAAAAATACATATACCCATATTTATATGGTCAACTCTTTTCCACAAAAGTACAGAAATAATTGAACAGTGAAAGGATAGTCTTTTCAACAAATGGTAAGGATCAACAAAATATCTATGTGGGAGTGAGGGAATAATCTTGACACTTAATATATATGATATATAAAGATTAACTTGAAATGGATCATAAGACCTAAATAAGGGCTCAAATTATTAAAAATATAGAAGATAACAGAAAATACTTGTGACATTGAGTTAGGCAGAAATTTCTTAAATGTCACAAAACACAACTATAAAATTAAAAACGTTTGCTCTTCATAAGGCAGCGTAGTTAAAGAAAAAAGAAAAAAAGGCAGAAAATTGTACTTGAACAACAATAAAAAAAAAAGAAAGAAAAAAAAAAAAAAAAAAAAACAAAAAAAAAAAAAAAAAAAAAAAAAAAAAAAAAAAAAAAAAAAAAAAAAAAAAAAAAAAAAAAAAAAAAAAAAAAGGCAAGCCACAGACTGGGAGCCAACACATATATCTGACAAAAGGCTCATATTCCAGTATATAAAGAGCTCTTATAGTTCAAGTAGAAAACAATTAACCTAATACAAGAAATGAGCAAAAACTATGGCCAATAAACACATGAAAAGATGTTCAACATCATTAATAGGGAAATGCACATTAAAGTCACAGTGAGTTACAACAAAACAGACATAATAGCACCTAAAATTTAAAAGGCTGACATTTCTAAGTGTTGATTTGAGATGAAATAGCTTCAAGTCTCATTTACTGCTGTTGGAAATCAAAATGGTACAGCTCCTTTGGAAAACAGTATGACAGTACCTCATGAAGTTCAACATAACACTTCCAATATAACCTAGAAATTTCACTTGTAAATATCTACCTAATATGGCCCTGGCTGGTGTGACTCAGTGGATTGAGCACCGGCCTGCAAACCAAAGGGTTGCCAGTTTGATTCCCAGTCTAGGGCATGTGCCTGGGTTGCAGGCCAGGTCCCCAGTAGGGGGCACATGAGAGGCAACCACACATTGAGGATTCTCTCCCTCTCTCCTTCCCTTCCCCTCCCTAAAAATAAATAAAATCTTTTAAAAAATCTACTTAATGTGAATAAAAACATGTCTACACAAAGACTTATAAACAAATGTTCATATTCAAAGCAGCATTATTCACCATGGCTTAAAAACTGATGTTACTCCTGGCTGGTGTAGCTCAGTGAATTGAGCGCGGGCTGTGAACCAAAGGGTCGTGGTTCGATTCCCAGTCAGGGCACATGCCTGGGTTGTGGGCCAGGACCCCAGTGGGGGCCATGTGAGAAGCAACCACACATTGATGTTTCCCTCCCTCTCTTTCTCCTTCCCTTCCCCTCTCTCTAAAAATAAAGAAATAAAATATTTAAAAAATTATTAAAAAAAAAAAAACCAAAACACTGATGTTACTTATATGCCCAGCAACTGGTGAATGGATAAGCAAGTTACTATTCTGTAGAATACTACTTACTCATCAATAAAAAGAAGTACACTATTAACACATGCAACAACACGGATGAATCTCGACAACATCATATTTAAAGAAGGAAAACAAAAGACTATGTTATACTGTTCCATTTATATGAAATATAGAAAAGGTAAAAATAATAGTGACAAAATTAGAGACTGACTATAAAAGATATACTATGGAACTTTCTGGGACAATGAAAATATTCTGTAGTTTAATTATAGTGGTTACCTGAGTGTATAAAATTACCAAAATTCATCAAACTATATACTTAAGATGAGAGAATTTTGTTGTATATATTAGCAAGTTGAATTGAGTAGTACATACATAAAATAATACATGGTGATCATGTAGTACTTATTCCAGAAAAATATCAGGAATTTCTTCTATTGTAACCTACCATACTCAAAACTGAAAGAAAATAACTGTAGCAAGCACAGAAAAAGTACTGGCAAATTCAAATCATACGTAACAGAAACTCTTAACAAATAGAATCTTCTTGAATTTGATAGAGGGCATTTATTAAAAACCTACAGAATATTCCTGCTGGGTGTTCAAAGGACAGTGCGATGTAAAGTTGGTATCTAGCATGGTTGGTTTTCCTGGCTTTGTGCATGTTAAACCTGGTATTTTTACTGATAAAGTAATAAAAACAAACAAACAAACAAAAAAACCCTACAGAAAATCACACTTAATCTTGAGGTTTAAGTACTTTAAAAAATTAAATAAAAAACAAGGAAAGCATGCCCCCATTACTGATATACTCAACATTTGACTGAGGGTTTAACTAATAGAGTAAGTAAATATAAGAATTAGACAGGAAGAGTAAACTCCTTATTTGCCAGACACTATTCTATGTGACAGGCATTGTTCTAAGTGTTTCACACTTTTTAATCCCCACAACAGTTCTGTGAGATAGGATTATGCAAATGAGGATAGTTGGGGATAAGCAAGTTACTCAAGGTTATACAGCTAGTAATCAGCAAAATCAGGATTTGAATACAGGCAGTGTAGGCACAGAATTCATACTTTTCACTACACTGCTATCCTTCACATCTGTCTACTCTGAAAATACAAGATACTCAGTCACGAACTATTAGAACTAATAACAGTTCACAAATGTTGTTGCACAAAAGAAAGTAACACATAAAAACTGATAACTGACAGTGTTCTCATGCCTTACTAACAATTTAAAAATTTAATAGAAAAAATCCCATTTCCAGTGAAAACAAATTGTAAGGTATTCTAGCATAAACTAAAAATTAAAACATGGTTTTGAAAGAATTAAAGAATATATAGTTTATAACTAAAGAAAAAATATCAAAAATGAAGTGATATAACATTCATTCATTAAAGGTTTAAAGAGAGGAAAACTCCAAGTCTTTTCAAATTACTCCATAAATTCAAGGTAATTCCAATCAAAATCCTGTAATATATCTTATCCAAAAAATCTGCAAAACAGTATTAGACAGTGTTAATATAAACATAAAATTTAGTTAAAATGTAAGAACATGGCAAAAAAATTAAAAATACTGAATTGATATAGTAGCTACCCCTACGGTAGGAAGAAATAGAATTACAGTGGGTACATACAGGAAGATTAACATGTATCCACAATTTCTTTTCCCCTAAAAAAAGAAAATATACAAGCAAATACAACAATGTTAAGATTTTATTAAGATGAGTATCAAGTACACAGGGGTACCCTTTTTATTATACTCCAATCTGGTTGGCATGTATGAAATACTTCATAACAAAAATAATTAAATAAAAAAGATACTATAAGACTTTACAAACCAATTATTTTGAAAGAAGCTATAATTCTATGAACTTGAGAAGACTAACTCTAGGGCTATTTCATTATACTATTTTAGGGCCTGGGGATCATGCAATACAGAAAAAGATTAACAACAGTCCATTTTATTCTTGTGTGGGTTAAACTGATTAAACACTGTTGGGGTGCCTACTATACTCAAATGCTCTGCTAAGATATAAAAGATGTAACAATTGTGTCTCTATTTTCAAAGAGCTCATAATCCAGATGATGAGATAAATTAACTTTAAAGAATAATGAGGAGGTATTTATGGTCCAGGGGTAAAGTCCTACCTGTAGAAAAACATTTGCATTACATTGTTTTGTTCCTGCCTATTCCATATGATTCACTATAAAATTAATATCAGCATCAACATATTTAATAATCTAGAGGGAAAGTATTTTTAATTATAATTCTTACACAGGAATTTATTTCTGGTAGGGAAAATAGGAGTGCATTTTCATGACATTCGGTAAATACCAGTACCAGTTAAAAATGGAAAATTCTGCAATAATTTTTTACTTTATGTGAAATAAACTGTTAAGCAATCCAAACTTTCAGCTTCAAGAGCTCTGTCCTTACACCCATCTGAACATATATCTTGATATGAATACATGTTGTGAATATATCAGTTTTCATTTGTTTTAGGTTATTTACATAAACCAGTTATACACTTTTTCTTTTCCCAAATTATAAAAGCCAAGAGCCAGTTATCAAATCAGACTGCCATGAAATTATACAAAGACAACTATAAGTAGCTTTCAAATTTTACTGAAATTCAGGTTTAGAACTTAATACAATATTATAATGAATATTTTCTAACTAGTATTCTCACCTGCTTTACATGATATCTGGGCACAACCTTTACGAATTGATACCTTCTGCCTACTTTTCCATAATATGTCAGTTATACATTCATTAAAATCTCAGATACTTCTCTACAATTGTTCTTATTTCAATGTCAGAATTTAAAAAAATAAGCTCAAATATTGAGAATTTAAGACATTAACATTGCAGCTATTGTTAATATAGAAAAGAAAAAAGTTTACAATTTTAACTGTTTAAAATTGTTAACATTTATTTTAGCAATGCAATATGAATTTCTAACACATATGAATTTTTCATTAAAATGTTCAACTGTTTCCTACTGAAGTATGTCCGAAGTTATAGAAAATTTCTCTTTTAAAGTAACCTATATGGAATTAATCCAAAAGTAATTGTGGCACTTTAGATTAAAGACATTTATTTTACTGCATACTTTAAGGTACCTAAGGTACTGCCTGATCAATTGCAGGTTACTGGAAAAAATATAAAACATGGCTTTCCTTAAGGAGTGAGTCGTTTAGGATCACGGGGGAACATGGAGGTCTGACGAATATTGTGTAATCCCAAAAACAGCATAGTAACTCGTTCCAACCCTAGGGAAAACAAAATAAATATTAATTCCTTTTCTGAAACCTGTCAGGGTCTTACTTATTGAAAACTACCAACATAATACCACTGATTAACAAAATACTTTTCCTTGTTAGGAAAGAAAATGACTTCTATTATTTGAGCTTATTTAAAATTGAATGTTTTAGGTCTGATTCAGAAATATAGACTCAGAGATGATGCTGTATGTGAAAAGGACAAAATGCGATATCCTTAAATGGTATGGTTGTGAAATGTGAATTACAAAAATCTATGTAAATGTCCAAAATTTATGATTTGAACAAACAAAAAAACCCCCATTGTATTAATATAAGCCTGTATGTTTTCAAATGAAACTAGATTCTAATTTTGTAGTCCAGGTCATCAGTATAAGATGAGAGTTATAAACTTGTTCAAGGAGATTCATTAATACAAGTGCCAGAAATTCACTGTAATTCAACAGACATGTGACATAGTATAAAAGACTCTAGAGTACATTATTGTACTAAATGCTTTCAGTGTAGAAGAAAGACTTCGACATGTGACTTAAATACTATATTACTGATAAGAATTACGACCAAGTACCAGGTAAGAAAGAGTGTAAAACTAGCAAATGAAACTTTTTATCCACAATTTAATTTATCTATTTCACTAAAGTTGTAGGAGACTAATATTTTACACAAAGAAAGCAAGGTCAGAGATTTTTACATAGTAACTTTTAATTTTAAAGGATATATTTAACTCTAAAACAGAAATATAAATAAGAGAATTAACATTTTTATTCCTATACCTTACAAAAAAACATTCACCGACATAATATATTTGAGTCTTGTATTATAGTAATCTAACTAACACTAATCAAGGTGGGTATTTTGATAATGATTTAAATGTCCTCTTTTATGAGTAAGATTAAAATTTAGATCATCGATTAGTCACAAAAGTTTGTAATATTATACAAAATGCACATCACGGAATACTCTTAAGAGAAAATAGTCATAAACATCTCATTAAACCTTAAACTATATATTCAATATAGCTTTGTTTGTAATAACAAAGGGCTGGTGGTAACAACCTCCAGGTCTATTAATAAGATGCCAGTTAACAAGGTTATGGCGTACCCTTTCAAAGGAGTCTATGCAGTGATAAAGAATGAAAAAGCTCTTGAGCTATTGATAAAGAACAAGTTATGAAATACAGTTAAGTGAAAAATGCAAGGTACTGAATGGTTTATATAGTATGCTACAATTTGTACAAAAACTATTTTAAAAAGTGTGTATATTTTTGCATATACAAAAACTTTGCATAGGGAGGTAAATGCACATTCCTCTATACCATTTTAATTTGAAGTTTTTTGTAAGTATATTACCTATTCACCAAATAACGAACAAATTCAACAAAACTGTAAATTTGGAATTTGTCTTTGATATGGACATCCAAAAACTGAGTTAAACATTTACTCATTTTAACTCACAGAGCAATAGATTACATATACTCTAGAAGTGGTCCTAAAAATCAATGAAATGTTACATTTCAATAAAAACGTTTAGCAGCAAACTCGAGGGACAGCTTTAAATTTGGGCTAATTTGAGTGAACTCATGGATGTGGAAAGAAAACAGGACACTCAATTTATAAGACAGTTTTTTTTAAACTATTAAGATAAAAAGAAGGACTAGAAATTTATTACAGTATTTTAGTTGTTCATTGTTATTTGGAAATCAAATTTTCATTTAGTTATAATTTACTTTAAAATTTTGTGTAATTCAAATTTGTATTATACGTAACACTTATGGACTTATTTGTAAGCAGTGACAATATACAAAACTTACTTTCTGTAGTTTAATGCTGAAGAAATTTAGTTAGAACTGAATAAACACTTTACCAAATGAAATCTGGGTTGGAAATATTATTGTCATAATATTAAATAAGTATTACCAATGCCTCCACCAGCATGAGGAGGGGCTCCAAAGCGGAAGGAATCAATATATGCCTTAATCTTCTCCAAATCTATGGGAAAAAAACCCAAACATAATTTATCATCTTATTTAGCTTTAAAAATGTATAAAAGCAACTACTGTTAAATGAAGAGTAAAATGACTCTCTAAGGAATCTTTATAGAGTTTTAAATATGTTATCTAAATATATTTAAGTTGTTTACCAATTCCATGATGCAAGGCTCTCTCTGTTAGCAGCTGAGGATCGTGTATTCTTTGAGCTCCTGACAGTATTTCTTCTCCTCTCATGAACATGTCATAAGAGTTGGACTGTTTCTGTAGGGAAAAAAAACTAAAAACATTACTTTTCAAGTAGCTATCATTCTATTTCCACTGCACTTGTGGAAAAAAAAAACCCTGTTACATGAAGAGTAAGTTCATTTTTTCCTACAATTAATGATGTACCTGGCTCCAATGAATATAACTGGTTTCTCTAAAACAGGATTAAATTAGTGAAGGTTGAATAATAACTTCTTCCTTGACTCCATCAGCTTTTATGCTCCCCTTCTTCCACAACTTCCAATATCAAATCAGAGTACCATACCTAACTTATTAGTATAATTCTTATTTTATCAATAGAAATATATATTTTAAAAGATTTTACTTATTTATTTTAGAGAGAAGGAAAGGGAAGGAGAAAGAGAGAGAAACATCAATGTGTGGTTGCCTTTGGAACACCCCGTACTGGGGATCTGGCCCAAAACCCAGGCATGTGCCCTGACTGAAATCAACCCTTTGGTTCACAGGCCAGCCTTTGATCCACTGAGCCAAACCAGCCAAGGCCAGTAGAAATATTTTTTTTTAAGATTTTATTTATTTATCTTTAGAGGGGAAGGGAAGGAGAGAGGGAGAGAAATATCAATGCATGGTTGCCTCTCGTGCGTCCCCTGCTGGGAACTGGCCTGCAACCCAGGCATGTGCCCTGACTGGGAATCGAACCGCAGTTGTTTGGTTCCCAGGTCCGCGCTCAATCCACTGAGCTACACCAGCCAGGGCCAGTAGAAATATTTTTAAGTGGGTCACTTTTGGAATTTCAAATTATCAATTAAAATTTCTTATTCTACTTCAAGGAAAGCAAATTAATCATCAATTTATCATAGCTCAACCTATTCCCTATCAGGTTTTAACTTACTTTCCCTGTCTTTCAAAAAAACAGTTGTTCTCAAAATGTGATTCCTAGACCAGGAGCTTCAATATTACCGGGAACTTGTTAGAAATGCAAATTATCAAGACCTACCCAAACCAACTAATCAGAAAGTCTGGTGATGGGGACCAGAAATCTGTGTTTTAAAAAGCCCTCCAAAGGATTCTGATGATGCACACTAAAGTTTGGGAACCACTGCAATGGGAAAATAGTAAAAGGCCATTAAGACATTATTTGGATTAACTCCCAGGACAGAATGGGAATTCTTAGTCCAAGGTCAGTAACAGACTTTGCTCATGTTGAAGGAAGGATCCCAGATGATGGAGGATTACGTAGAAGCTGAACAAACCTTCTCCCTGGACCAAACTGGATTCTGCTAATGTCTGCAAATGATTTTTAATGTAGATTTTTGGAGCTAATTTGCTAGAATATTCAGATTCCACGCTGACCACAGCTGACAGAAACTAGTAGTAATACATATAGCAACATAAACATTGAAACTACAAATTACTAGTGAGAACCATTATTCCCATTGTACAATTTGACATAGTGACAATAAAGTTTTCTTTCTTCCCCAAAACAGGCTATTTAAAATCAAATTACTTACAGAATTTCTTGGGTCAGGCATGGTATAGAAAGGTCGTACAGCCAATGGATATTTATCAAGAATATAAAAATCTGTATCATACTATAAAAAGAATAAATACAATTAAAAGATTTATTAGAAGTTTAATGAAAGTGAAAAGGCTAACATGTTGGTAATTAACTGTCCTGTTTTCTTATACATAAATTTTGTGCTTCGAAATGAGTGTAAATGCACTATATACACAGTAAGTATTGTTTTTTTCAAGTAGTATCTGTAGCCTACAGTATTATTGCCATAATGTTATAAATTCTCCCAATATTTAATTTTTAGGAGCTGCTGACGATTCAATCATAGTGTAAATGTTCATTTTTCTTTTTTTGGGGGGACATGTAATTTCCAATTTCTCCCCTACTGAAAATTATGCTACAATAAGTTTCTTTGATTTCCATTTTTTCCTTTGTTTTTCTAGCTCATTTAGTCCTTCAGATGCATTTTATAGATGTTTATGTTGAATTATCCCAAATATCTTTGGGTTATACAAAGAGTGACAAAAATTGAAAATCTGAATTATTTTGGGAAAAACTGACACCTTTATAATATTCATCTTAAAAAAACATTATCTTCTCAATAGTTAACATTTTAGTTTAGCTATCTAAAAGAAATCTGGTAGTCTTCTTCAAATGAAAACTACAGTGGAGATAAATAACAATTAACATGAAATTATGACAATTTTGTTAGAATACTTACTATATGACCTAGATATAATTAAAGAAACCAGTAACATTTCAACTGCTTTGATGTTAAACATTATTGCTAAAACTGGAGTGTAGAGGGAATGTCAACAAAGCCAACAAACTAACACTGGCTCTGCTGAAACAGCATTTTAAAATTATAAACTCAGAGATTCAGTGTCAGAAACAGTTCCCCAGTCAGTTTAACAGCTAGAGTGCAACCAGCAGGTGTGCTCAAGGACTGTTTTTATTTCATCACACAATTCCCTTAATTTCTTTTAACACCACACTAAGTTTAGCTTTTATCTTCTTCAGAGTTCTTAGAAAATGAGATAGGAAAGTAGCTTTCAAACAAGAAGCAGAAAGGAAATTCATTCTTCCACATCTTGCGGTCCCTTCTAACTCATCTCACAATCTGACATAGATACCAACCACTTTGAGAGATACCTCAGTACACAACTCAGTACAAAAATGGAATACTAAGTTAATCACAATGGGGAAAGCCTATTGGAATATTTTTCGTTTTTTCAAGATTTAAAAAAAATATTGTCCCTTTTGGTCTTTATTCTGGAATCATACTATTCTGGGAAAATTAGTCCCTTATGCAACTGTTCTTTAGTACAGGATACTTTCCAGATTTAGAAAAAGAAATCCAGTATGCCTACCTTTTCCTTCACCAAACGACCCAACAGTTTTTCATTTGGTGTACTGAAAAGAACAACAACAAAAAAACCCCAACAACAAAATGAAATCAGGTGTTTGATTAGCTCTTAAAGTGTTAATAATGTACACTTCTTCTATTCAAAGTTATTAAAGGATAAAAAATTCAGCCAAAATACACAGTTGTCTATTCTGATTGTTTTTAAAAAGGCAAGTACGGCTGGAAACTACTTGTAAGTGCACCTGGTACAAGGACTTAGCAGGTGCTGCTCAGTAACATTTAAATAAAACCATAAACAAAATTTAGCAATTCACTGACTCAGAAATAGCATAGATGAAATAATTCCCTTCAATAGCATATAATAAAAGTTCACTATACCAACACAGGCTATTCTTGCCATTAAATGGTTCCACTTCAAAATGGTCTCTCCTTTTCGTTATTCTTTACCAAAGGTTTATTAAACAAAAAAATCAGTATTTCTGAGTTTTAAAAATATAATAGTATTTATATAAACCAGTTAAATTTCTATAGCCAAGAATGATACTTTAGCACCTACTCTATTTAAGAACAATTTGCAAAATACTACAAAAACATTGTCTAACTTAAATTATAGGATGTATGGTTTGCCTTAAGATGTCATCTAGCAATGTAGGGGATGCTTAAAACCATACATATAGATATATTTGTTATACAAAAACAAAGGGTTTTTTGAGAAGTGTTTTTTAAAAAAATCCTAAAAAATAACAATAATCACCCCTTTCCCTCTTACATCCGTGCTGTGTTGTGTTGCCTTAAGTATTTTAATTTAAGAAGCCCCAAATAAAACATAAGTAGAGAGTAATTTCATATCTTTATTATACTACATAATTTGTTTGAAAATTATAAGTAGTATGATCTGCATTTAGACAATATAATACTGTATGTCAAACAGAGATTAGTGATTTTCATAAACTTTTGGAGATCTGTACACCCTAATCCTGTGTGGGGATGATTTAGACTGCTGTCCGCCTTCTCTAACAACCACTGATAAGAAAGACAGGTAACATATTAGATGACAAAACTCATAGGCAAAAGTCTCTACATTCTTTAAAGCATTACAAACTTGGGAAGGTACTAAAATAGTATTTATTGAAGTATAGGCAAACCACATTAAATCATTATTTCAGATCCTACATTAAACAAAACAGCAGTATATTATATCCCCAAAAGTTAATAAAACTGAACTTATCAGCTGGGTAAAAAATTACTATTCATTAATATATTAATTTTTGTATATCTTAAATATAGCCATTAAAGTTTTAAAAATCACAAAGACAAACCTCAGATCTTCTTCGTCTCCCATTTCAATTCCAGCTTCCCTAAGCATAGCCAGTGCTTCACAATACTCTAGTCTTAAAGTTGGTTCCAAAAATTTGAATGGCTCACATGGGAATTGTTTATTCACCGTCTGAATTTCAGTTTGAAACCTATTTGAATGATTCAGAGTTAATAAAAATGTGTGAGATAAATGTTTTCTTTCCCCACAAGAGGTCACTGTGGCCCTGGCTGGTGTGGCTCAGTGGATTGCATGCTGGCCTGTGAACAGAAAGGCTGCTGGTGCAATTAATTCCCTGTCAGGGTACATGCCTGGGTTGTGGGCCAAGTTCCCAGTAGGGGGCGTGCAAGAGGCAACTAATCAATTTATCTCTTGCATGTTTCCCTCTCTTTCTCCCTCCCATCCTCTCATTCTAAAAATAAATAAAACCTTAAAAAAATAATCTTCCCCCCGCAAAAAAGAGGTCACTGTGGCAATACCTTAAAAATTTTTATTTTTTACTAATACTGCTGAAATAAGAAACATATAGTTTTTACTCTTCTACACATTTGATAAACTTTTTTTTCTCTTAACAAAGAACATTTTAAACATTTCACAGGAGTCGCTACATGTGTGATGATGAGAAAAAGACAGACAATCTGAGAAGTTCAGGAGTGGAAGCTCCATTACTTGTCCAACTGAACCACTCAGCCCCACAGACCCCCCTAGCTATCCAGAGAGCCTGTTTCTAAGGGGCCAGCTGGCAGGGACCCAAGAGCCCATACATACTATTAGTTTTATGCATTCCACTGATAACAATTTTGGAATACAGAGGTAAACAAAAGGAAATGCTTTTAGAGAAAAGCTCTTTGTGTAAAATCAGCCTCAGTGCAGAAGTTGTTGGGGAACTTTTAGGCTTTTCTGTAGTAGTAGCAACAGATACGAAAAAAATACCTGGTAGGTATTGGGCACTTTCTGTGTGATATAAAATCATCTTCGAATCAGTGTATGTATCAAACAAGTTGTTAGCAAGAAATTATTTAAGTATGAAATTTAACCACTTAAAATATTTAATACCACTTCTCAGACTTACGTTGTCTGTCATGGTGGCATTAAAGTATTAAAACTGTCTTTATAACTGATATCAGCTAACACTGTTAGACATATAAAATACCTATTTTATAAGGCATTAAAAAATCTGACTTTTAAATCCTTTAACAATACTTGTTACCATTAAGGAAGACCAAATTACAGAATGCCTATCTTTCCCTGTGCCCAGCATAGTGTAAGCTTGTTTAGGAGAGTGCCAATTTTCCCCCATTTTAATAATCACTACAGTATAGTGTCTACCCTCTAAACAGTAGGCATAAGACAAATGTTTACTGCACTGAATTGTTGCTATGGAGGATAATATTTTATTAAGATTACAAAATATATTTTTGCTCAAGTATTTATGGATGAAATGATAGCTGGAATTTGCTTCAAAATAAAAGGGGGTAGGAGGAATGGGTAAAACAAAACTGGCCATGGGCTGGCAATGGTTGAAACTGGGTAATGAATACATGAGGATCATTAGGCTAACCTCCCTACTTTTGTGTTTTGAAATTTTCCATAATTAATACAATTGAAAAAAGTATGTTTACATGAAAACATACTTTGAAAAGAGTAGAAATTAAAAGACTATCACTTCTAGTCCTGGCTGGTGTAGCTCAGTGGATTGAGCACTGGCATGTGAACCAAAAGGTCACTGGTTCAATTCCGGTCAGGGCACATGTCTGGACTGTGGGTCAGGTCCCCAGCTGGGGGTGTGTGAGAGGCAACCCATCGATATTTCTCTTTAAACATCGATGTTTCTCTCCCTTTCTTTCTCTTTCCCTCTCCCTGAAAATAAATAAGTAAAATCTTAAAAACAAAGAAGAAACACTATCACTTCCTGATTAGTCTTAAAGACTTTTCACGGGAGCAATGAAGCTTAGTTATTGATTTATTCAAATTCTGATGTAAGAAGAGTTGAGAAGACCCCAATAATTGATTTTTAAATGGTTTTTCTTTGCTTTCGATATTAACTCCTATCATGTTTTTCAGTGGTAATACAAAGGCTATCAATACCTTCAAATCTATTTGAATATTGCTCTTCTATTAGAGAAAATTTTAATGAAAAACATGAAAGGGAAACAACACAAGCCAGGCAACCCAATTTACAATTGACACAGAAACTTAAAATTCCTAAATGACTTAACAGAATATAGAAAGAAGGCTTTTATTTTCAAGTTGCTCCCTCAGGTTTACTAAAAAAGTCCAGGACTCGATTTATGGTTGGTCTGTTGTTACAAAAACCAAAGTGGAAATTTCATATTCCAATAGAGAAAATATCAATACCTAAAATAAACAGGTTTCAGGAACTTTTTTTATTGTAAATGTGAAAAGAAAATAAGAAAGCTTTTACTTTGTTATAGTTTCAAAGAACATTTTGCTTTCTAAGAAAATATTACTTGTTCCACAGTTCTATTCAGTTCTATCTGAATAGAAGTTGCTTAAATATCCTGTACTAAAATGTTTCAGACAACAGTTTTTTTTCAAAGGCTATCTACAATTAACTGGTCATGAAGTGTACAATGTAATGCAGGGAATGCCTGGAAAATACTGCTTCATATTCAACAGCATTTTAATAAGATCAACAATTAATTTTTGTGTTCTTGAAATCACTTATTAGCCTTGCAACAGAGTAAATAAGACTCAAAATATTTTTGAACTTTTTAGATATCAATGAGACATATCCAAATATATCAATAGTAGTTAAATCACTGATCTTCAAATAAAAATTTTGAAGAGTTCTTTGTTAGGTATCAAAGCACTAGGTTAAGTATAGTATAGCCTACTTAATACTGAAGTACAACCACCAGTATGGAGAAAGAAAAAAAAAGATTTTCTTGATTCTATTTAACTTGCTTTGCATTTTCTTTTCTTTTTTTTTCCTGTAAGACATCATCATAAGTAAACAACTTTCAATGACCTTTAAGGGAGAAATTATTTGCTAGTTTAGAGGGTGGACCTACAGTAAACATTTTCCATACATAATTCAATTTTCTGAACATCAAGATTATGTCTAAGAATTTTCTGTAAATACTGTCAATTCACCAGGCTCAAATAAGTTGAAAGTCCCTTCATGTACTAGTTCCTAATTTTTATTGGGTACTCAATGTAAAAATCAGTTGATCTAAGAAGTAACCATTCTTGACACAGGCTTAATTTATATAGACAGATTTGGTAAAGATTAGAAACTAGTAGACTGAAAGAACTTTTTGCCTCTGAAGTAAGAATACTATTACCTCACTTATACTAGGTGAGGAAACTGAGGCATCAAGTTGAATAACCTGCACAAGGCCCATACAGGCAGGTAGCAGAGTTAGGGTCTGATTTTAGCTACCTGGATCTAGTCAAATCCAAGCTCATAATCACTACACCACAGTACACCTTCCAAATAATAAACTGCTATAAACATAACATAGGCTCTATTTCTCGAGGTATTCAGGATGTCAGTATAAAGGAAAATACAAACAGAATTAGGCTGTTTACAAGCTGGTAAACTTCCCCACCAAACGTGAGGTTAACTAGCTGAAGCCACCCTTGACTTGGATCCAGAGTAGTATCTTCCAAAACAGTGTGGATTTTTTTCACTAACTCTTATAATACAAACTTATATATAATACAAGCTTATATATACAAATTTATATATAATACAAGCTTATATATACAAACACATATATTCAATAAAAATTTAGCTTACATGTTTCAATTCAAAAATTGCTTTATTTTGAAGAACCCAAACTTATTTGAAATTAAATCCATTTAGGGATATAAAAATACAGTTTTTTTTACCTTTCTTGAAGTCCCTTGAATATTTGTACTAAGGTATCAGCAATTTCTTCCACAACTTCATGGTAATGGTAATTAAAAGCCATTTCAATGTCAAGGCCAACAAATTCAGTTAGATGCCTGTGGGTATTAGAGTCTTCAGCTCTGAATACTGTAACATTAATAAAAGAAATACACAGTAAACACTGTTTTAAATTTTGGGGAAATTGGGATTTAAATGCAAAATTCTATTTACTAGTACTTGAATGGTACTGTTTTCGTTATCATCACAAGATTGGGAAAACCTTTGATAAGACATCCATTTCAGCATTCTCTTGGATGGCAAGTTCATTACAAACTCCTACAGTCATGTAGTAAAAGCTGTAACAAATGTAAATTAAATGAGAATCACGAGAACCCGGAGGGAATGTGAGATCCTGACGTCTCATAATTAAAAATATTCAGTATAGTGAGTTCTCAATTTTATTAAAACTTAACTCAAGCTAAATGAAATTTGTACAAATGAAGTAACATTATACCTATTTTAGCCATTACCTCAGTCCAGCTCTTACTATCCTCACTGCACTTTCATCCTTT
>PVKM010015968.1:0-27318 GCA_004027735.1 Carollia perspicillata | reverse complement strand
TCTCTCTCTCTCTCTCTCTCTCTCTTTCAAATCAATTTTAAAAATAAATACATTTCAAATGGAGCTTCACCTACAGAAGTGCTCTCAGAAATCCTACAAAAGGGAATGGATTTTTTTAAAGCCATGGTCCTAGGAACTGGTGTATAGTTTCCTGATGAGTTCCCCAACAGCCAGGACACGAAGTAGTATCAACCACAGACAAGAACACTGAGGCTCAGCGAGGTCACAGGGCTGGTGAGCGACAGAACCAGAACCTGAAGTCCAGGTCAGCTTGGCTCCAGAACACACTCTCTCCACTTTTCCACATTTCTCTAAAGGGTTCTCCCATTCTTTCTTCACATGGACATATTCTTCTTAACAGGCAGTTCAGATGAAATGTGCCCCATCCACAAACACCTTTAATGGCTCACGATTATCTACGAAGATAAATCTAAACTAGCCATGGCGATGATCTATTTCCACCTGCCTTTCTACTGATTATGTGTCGGGCACTGTACAAGGCCTGGAGCATGGATACTTTTATTAAATCTGCACAACAACCACTTGTGCTTAGAAACACTGAATATTCCCATTTCTTAGAGAGATTGGGCAGTCTAACTTCCACTCTTTGCTCTTATTCATGACCTTAATCAAGTGGATGTGGATTCTAGAGGCAAAGTAGAAGAAAAGGAGAGAGACAGAGAATACTTATTGAAGATGGCCTAATACATATATAAGATATTTTTACTAGGAGGTTGAGCTGGCTACCATTGCACACACATGTTCGATACTGTCCTCTGTATATAGTAAGCACTTAATTAAAATGGGGTGAGACTGAAGATATGAATGTCTGCGGGACAAAGAAGAAGGCACTGTCAGTCAGTCACAATAGAACAAAGAACGCTGGGTAAAACGGATAGACCTGAAAGCTAAATGACGAGTTCTGTTAAGAAACAGCCCTGTAAAGTCATCATAGCTCTTGAACTGAATACCACGGAAGCATTCTGGAGTCCGTCTCAAGCTTTTATGAGGACCCGCAGAAGAAAACCCATGTTTCTCCCGAGAAACTGCTCTACTCACACAGTGTGGACCTTGTAACACACTTCCTTCTGCCTGGTTACCAGGAAGCCCGCAGTCCCCTCTAGCAATTATGTAAATAGGTGTGACAAGAATTTTTGTGCACTTATCTTATACCAGCTTTACTTTATTTATTTTCCTACTTTTAATTTTTCTTGCCCCTTATCTCCTCTCTAGATAGTTTTTATCTTGTTTTAGTGTATGTATTTATCACTGTGAACTACCCCACATTATTTATGTTGAAAGGAAGGTATAAATGTAGGTAGTATAATTTAATTAACTTGTTCTCCTTCATTCAAATAGAATAAAACCAATAATCATTTCTAAGTGCTTACAATGTTTGATCACTGATGGCTGTTCCTAAAGCTAAGGTGAATGTTCTTAAACACACACACCCTGTATGTGTACTGCGTCGCAAAGGCCTTCTCAGAGGGTCCGGTGAGCCAGAAATATTTTCATAATAATACTAACACCTCCCTTGCCTTTTGCACCCCCTTCTTTTACTCCCAGAAGCTACATGGCCATCGACAGATTGAATGCAGAAGCAGATAGATATGAGACTCCACCTGTCTTTCTATTACACCCAGCCAGACATTAAAGAGAGTTGGAAAAATGTAAAAATAAAAAAATCTGTTCTTCTTACTATTTTTTTTATTTTGAAGATTATTCTTGATACTCAAAAATGTTATTTATATTAACATATAATGGGTTTATTACTGTTATTTTCAAATAACTGTATATATCTTTTTAATTCTTTAGTTTTACATTTCACATGATAAGTATATCCCACATAAATAAAAACTCTTTGGCGTTCTTAATAGTTTTTAAGAGTGTAAGGAGGCCCTGAGACCAAAAATGTTGAGAACAGCTGATCTGGCAGGATTAAGAGACTAGGTCCAGAGGGATTAAGGATTAGAAAGTACCTGCCACACTGGGCGGTTAGGTCTATAAAACCCTCATTACTAGTGAGTTTGCTCCGTACTTGCTCAAACCAACAACTCTTCGTGTGAAGTTAGTACCTGGGAGGCATCTGATTTCAACCCTTGGACTGGAGACCCTTTCGCTGGGCATGGTGTTTTAATTTAAGACACCTGTGAACAAAACTAAAATTCCTGTAGTTCTTTCTCCCACCCCTAGCCCTAGAAAGTACCTTGAACCTTGTAAACCTTTATAAATTCTCACCTTTTTTTCCATTTAACGTGCAGAGAAGAAAGGAACCAAACAAGCTTGTTGTTGTTTTTATGAATTAGATCTTAAACTAGTAGCTAGGCAACCAATCAAGTAGTCCTGACAACAGAAATAAAAGGAACTTAATGATTATCTTCAGCCAGGAGCCTATACACAGCACTGCATAGTCGCCCAGTGTTATTGGTTCAAATGTAAAACCTAACATTAATAAAAACACACTTTTTTCTAATTTTATAGCGTTTTTATCTGTGTATACTAGTTTAGAAACAAACTATCACAAGCATAAAATGGCAATCCCTGTCAAAGAAATACATGTGAAGCATAGATCTAGGTAGACTTCTTTATCTCATGATTTTAGCATTCGCTTCATTCAAACTGATGTTGAAAACTCGGATTTCTGTCCTCTTTTAGATTTTAAGTAAAATTGCCCTGTCAGTCTCACAGAGATGCAAGGAACAAGTGAGAGGACGAAGAGAGGGAGCGCTGGAATAAAGTCATGGAGAGCTGGGTTCACGTTCCCGATCTGCAAAACAAGGACAGTGCTACCACGTCCCCTAATGTGGAACGGTTCAAGAGAGATAATACATGTAACAATATTTTTGAAGCACTACAAAAATATTTCTTGTCATGATGTGAAAAGTACTACATAAATGTTTCTTAAAAACCAACGACTGCTCTGCTTTGCAAAGGAGGATGTTAAAATTAGAACTTGCCCTGTACTGTAAAGTGTCTGGTGTGCCCACACCCCTCGGAGGACAAGTTGTTGTTGCGTCGGGAACAGGGTGACATAGAAAGAGGCACTGCAGCCGAGCGTGCCAGCCCGAGGCTCACAAAACAGCTTCCTTGATTAGTCAGCACCACACCCTCCCCTGGAAACAACAAAACCTCGCCAGCCTGCGTCGCCCCACACACGCTTTGCTAAATAGTTTGCTCCCAGTTCCCTTTCACTTATTGTTGTGTGGCTATATCGATCTTCTGTCTGAACGTATCCTGTCATGCGACAACGAATATCTAAGTCAATTGTGTAAATAACAAGGGGCCGTGGTAATTGACAATGTGAAGCAGGAGACGTCCAGTATGATTTCCATTTCCAATAAAAGAGGGCAGTATCATTACATCAATGTAATACCAATGTAAAATTCTGACATATTTTGGCAAACTGTGGGAGAGGAACAAGAATTTACGCTTGTAAAAAATGAACAACTGTTTTTTTTTTTTTTAACAAATAGGAGCAAGTTTACATGGTACCTCAGTGATTGGATCATTATTTTCCTATTTACTTGATTGAAAAAATATAATTTTGGCATGAGAAATGCATACGGTTATCAAAAATCAGGTTAAGTATTTTCAAAAGTCATACATTGAAATTCTGATTTTCTGGAAATATATTAAAGTATATATTAAATTAGTAGGGACAAAACCCCCCAAGCACAATAATGTAATCAAATTGGAATATTATCATGTTGGCTGTGGCCAGATCCTAGCAGGTAGCTAGTGTATACAAGTCATTCAAAGAACGAAAAAGAAAAATGCATATCTGGATTTTGTAAGAAGGTACCTATTAGCTTCTTACTAATCTTCTACTCTATCTTAAGACATTTGAGCCCCAAGAAGCAGTAGGTTAACGCTTTCATCATTGGAGAGTACCAAAGAGTGGAAATTTAACAAAATTAACAGCAGATTTGACAATTTGTCTGAGGTCTTAAAGAGAAAAAGGACCTAACATTAATAGAGTATCTTCTGTGTTAGATATGCACTTGACATACGAGGCCCGTCCAGGAGGTACCCAGCCAGGTAGTATGAAAAAGAGAGACATTTACTGAAGAATATACAAGATACAAGAAACACTGCACATAGGAGAATGATGCCTCAGTCTTTTTTGAAGTAGGCGCCTTGGGACCTCACATAGTTCTTCCAACCACCATCAGCTGCCCCATCATATTTTCCCAAATCTCATTGATGGTCTGAATTCTCCTCCCTTTCAAAGGTGATTTTAGTTTGGGGAAAAGCCAGAAGTTGCAGGGTACCAAATCTGGGTTGTAGGGGGGCTGAGTCGATCTTTTGCCAAAAAACTGCATGAGATGTGACGCATGAGTGGGTGCACTGTCATAATGAAGCTGCCAATCACTGCTTGTCCATAGCTGCAGCCTTCTGAATCACCCAAATGGTTTCCGCATAGGAACGTTCAAGCTTACACAAAATTTGATGCAAATTCATTGCTCTACTCACTCATTTTGAATATGACTACCACACAGTACAACATGCTCACTCAATAGTGTCCACTGCCCCCACTGATCAGTACGGTAAAGTTGTCATTGTTCACACATGTGCATTCCAGTCCACTCTCCTTGGCTGCCACATTATATTGATGTCACACAGACTGTCCTCATTATATTAACAATGGCTGGACTTTTTCCAGACAGAGCTCATAGGTTTTTTTCCCTCAAAACAATTCTTCAAGGAAAGGATGATTATCTCTATTTTATAGATATGGACATTGAGATTCACAGAGATTAAGTAACTTAATGTTAGAGAACAGCACAGGCTACTTCCAAGATTAACCCTAGAAACTGAAGCCCCAGGATTAATCAACTGCAAAATCCATGGCCTCTGATTCTAATACTGCTCCAAGTCTAGCCACCACTTCTGTCTCTTTGTCGACATCATTCAGTTTTCTGTTTCCCAACTTGTATCTTCCCACAGCTAGTACCAATGGACATCACAGCAGGGCAGATTGCCCCATCCAGATGGAAAGTTACAAGTATACAAAAAAAAGGGGAGCTCAATGCTTTTTTGCCTCATAGTTTTGTTCGTTTTTACCCTTACTCCATCAAAGGGTTGAGATTGCCACCATAAGTACTTTTGTATGTAACAGGCTTAAAGATCTCACAGAAAATTAATAGATTAATCTGATGTTATTCTAGAAATAGAAATATTGCTGACTAAGAATCAGAAAAGCTGAAATTTAATTCCTGCTCTGCCATGAATCCACTATGACCATGGATAAGTGCTTTTTTTATACTAGGCCTCAGTTTTCCCATTGGTGATTTGAAGCCATTGGACCAGATCAAATGTAAGGCCCCACCCAATTCTTTCACGGTGCAGTTTTAATCCCACCAATATACTTCAGAGGCAGGCAGAGCGTGATAATAGTGTCCGCGGTAGCTCACTTTGACACCCAACGAGATCAAGCATTTTTCTTAAGAGATTCTCCGAAGATGATGGGAAAGCAGTTCAGCCTACATGTATACAGATGTATAATCTGCCTAGTCATGAGCAGTTCCTCAAGATTATTAAAATGAGCAAGATAACCAGATTCCCAAGTTGCACAATACCTATGAAGTACCTATGAAGGAAATTGCTCTAACCAACCACCAAGTCAGCATTCAAACATTAGGAAGATGAGGAAAGTTACAGAACACACTTAAACCCTAAGAAGGCCCACCCTGTCTTGCCTCTCTTCTAACTTACCTTTAGGGCTTTTGGAAGCATCCTATTTAAAAGTCTGCTGTGTATTGCTTTCACTACTAAAGTACTCTCTACCTTTAGTACCTAGAGATGTCAAAACAACAAGACCTGGCAAACAACTGCCCTATAAAATAGTCGCGTGGGGATGGTGCTAAGGGACAGAGATGGCTGGTGTTCTTGATGTGGAAAGCTAAAACCCGGGCTGTGACTCAGACTTCTGCTGGCAAGGCACTCACGATCCACGCACAGAAGCTCTGTTGAAACGATGGAGCATAACGCCTCCTGGGGCGCTGTTACAGTCTATTGTCCCTGCAGTCTGTGTATTTAACAGACCCTAAATATCTTGGGACACAGCTGACCAGAACAGCTCCATTGGTGCCGTTCCGGCTGATCAAGTTAACAAGGTTTCATTTTAAAGCATCAAAATAGGGATTTACCCAATAAAGTGAAATGTACCACGGGTAAACATGTATACATATGAACATATATGCAATTCCTTATGTGTTGTAAAGACACAAGCATCCCTGGGCCTATGTAGTAAATGCTCACCCATATTTGTATATGTACATACAAAGTATGCTTTATAGACATCTAACATTACCAAATGTCACAAAAGCACTCCACAGTGGACACTGTGATGCACTACACAGATTCCCCCTGTAGGACTGAAAGATTTATTCCCTGGGCTGCAAAGAAGCTGCTCAGCATTGACCCAGCTGAAGAAAGTCACCTGACTCAAGGTCATGTTCCCTTCCCAAAGTAGCCCTTATCCCCAAAACCGTTTGACACAAATGTCTAACAGCTCACCTCCTCCACCCAGCCTGGGGCAATTCTGAGTGGCCACGGCAGCCTCCAGGTTTCCTGTGGGGCTGGCTGAGGTCTTGGCTGAGACTGCCTTGCAGCCCAGTCCTGCTCTTGTCCTTTCCCTTCCAGGGCGGCAAGTGGAAAGGGAACTCCCAATAAACCGCCTGCCAATCTCCACCTCATCCCCTGCTTCTCGGATCTGTGACACGCCCCTTTTGTAAGGAATGTCCAAATAAGAGAGTAACCGGGTATGCTTAATAAATTGAGAGGTTTTATAGCAGCAACACTGTGAAAAAATCTCTAAAGCTGAGTTATAGGTTACAAGAACAAATTCATAAATCTAATTGATAGATCTTTATATCTAAGAAAACTGAGGTAATTCCAAAGTAGACAATTTTGAAGATGGTTAAACCGAATTTGTCACAATCCATGTTATCAATCTTACTACACATTATATATTTACCCTCTTTGACCTCAGAAGATCTGATTCTCGAAATAAAAAGTAGTATCTTATGGAACCTCATACAATTAAGATGGATATTTTGATTATAAGAAAGCCAAAGCTACCATCCTAAGAGTCCTTTAATTTTTGTTCTAAATTTATTCTTCTGGCTGCAACTAACCTAATAATCAAGAATAGACACCAACTCTAGAACTAAACAAAGCCTACAAAACCACAAAATGTATGTTGTAAAGAGTGACACTGTTGGGGAGGGAGATCACGTATGAGAAGGAGAACTTGCGAACACACCCCTGAACATAGGGGACTTTCCAGGGCTCCACATTCTACCAGTAAAGTCATCTGCTGAGACAACGCCACGTAACTGGGAAGCCAGGGTTTTCTGGTTCTGTGGAAACCACTTTGCCGCCTCCCTTCAGAGGCTCAGTTATAGTTGTGATATGTGTTAGGTCAAGTTCAGATTCGCTATCATTATTTTCCATCTAACCTAATCTCTCATTCCTCTTTCCTTGTCTGCCAGTGTGAAACAACGTGTTATTATTTCAGAACCTCAGACTTCTTCCTCCAAAATGAATTTAAAAAAGTCAGCCAGAAATACCTGAAATTAACTTCTTTGTTAATTTCAGGTATTTGTTAAAACTTCTATTTGAAGTTTTAACTTTGAATTTCAACTCCAGTCGATGACACGGATTTAACAGTCTCGAATCATGGTGCCAGACAGGGAGACTCGCCGCTGGCAGCAAGGTGCGTCCAGTGCCAGCTCTCTGCTGGGCCCGTGCACGTGGGCAGGGACGCCGCTGCTCCACGCCTGCTTCGTGCAGCAGAGGGGCCTGGACACAAGGCCAGGCTGCAGCAGCAGTGCCGACCCTGCTTCTCGCTTTCCTCAAAACTGAACGGCATTTATACGCACTCCATTTTAACTCTGTGAAAATATTCTCCACACAAATTTCTACATGCATTTTTCAAAGAACTATTTTATTGATGACATTAATCGGAGGCAAATTATTTTTCATTACAATAAGTAGGGCTATTTAAACGACATAATTTGGCTTCTTTTGTAGAATGAAGTTTCTGAAATGTATTCATTCTAAACATATTTTATTTAGCCCAAGGGTTTTCCACTACGGATATTTGGTCCTCCCTCCCCCAATAGAGGACATTTAGCAATGTCTGAAGACATTTCTCATTGTCACAAAAGCGGGGAGTGCTGCTGGCATCTAAAGAATAGAGGGGGGCCAAATCAGCACCCCCATGACAAGGAATTCCCAGGCCAAAAACGTCAATAGTGCCAAGGTCGAGAAACCCCGATCAATCTAGTGAGTCTGAAGTTTCCGTAGCTTTGTGTATCGGCCCAGCTGGGAAGGAGTTTAATTTCAGTATGTGAGCTGGCCAGTACGCCACCATCTGAAAACCCCATTGCTTCCTTCCGCTGACCCTCCCATTGCTGTGTGAGGGTGTCATATCTGTGACAAAACAGAACATTTGCCCCACATATTTAAAAGCGCCCATGATTGAGTTTGAAAGGCGTGAAACACATAAGGAAGTCCCTGCCCTGTATCAGGGGCTGTGCTAGGTATGTCCACATACATGTAAGCTATGTCACTGTAACCCAGATTACTGCTCCCCTAGTATAAGGCAGCTGAGATTCAGACAGGCTGACCACCTTGCCAAACACCATGCAGTGGGTAAGGGACACCCCAGGGACTGTTATTCCACATGAGGGTAAATATTTTTAAATTCACAAGTACCTTCTTTATATGCAAAGAAAATTTCTGAATCAGTAATGGTTGTTATCACTCAAAGAAAAATTTTCCATCATTAACGGTAGTTAACAGGGTGAGGAGGGTGACTAGCTTTTCATCATATATCTTTCTGTATCACCTGAATTTTCAGTCAGCATATCGTACTTCCGCTTGAAAATAAATAGCTAAAAAGACTCAAACAAAGCACTGGCATGCTCCTCACACTAGTCTGAGGAGCAGCCTTGGCAGAGTCGGAACGTAGGGAACGGCCTGTGGCGTGCACGCCCACTCTCGCTTTTGACCCAGAGTCCCCCGCAGCAGCCTCTGCCAAAGCCTCCTTACTTGCCCAGGTCCCTGAAAAGGATCTTACAAAGTTATTTACGTTGAGATTAAGTATGGTACTATTTCAGTGTGCTTTCACTGTGCAGAAAGCAGTCTCTGAGATCAAAAGAACGACTCTGTGCTTATCTCTAGCATCAGAGGGGCAGGAGAGGTTTGGGCACAAGGCTGGTCCTTTCTTGTGGTCCTGACCAGCTATTTAGGCAGGGCTCTGCCTCGCGTGAGCCCACTGGCAAGGACAGAGCCCTTAACGGGGAACAAGGCGCTTGACTGAACATATCCCAGGGCCTGGCAAGTGCCTGATGAGTCCCACGTATATAAGTGCTTATGGCTTAATAGGCATCTTCGACTCACCATTTCTCTGGATAGCCTTTCTCCTATCTGATCTGAAAGTTCTGTGAAGAGGATCAATCAAGTCAGAGTATCCAATATTGATTAATTTTAAATAGTTTACACACACATACCACACACGTGCATACACACATATTTAATGTTAACATCAGAAACTCAATGCAGAGAAAACTTAAAGTTTAATTTTTCATTAAGCTATGGGAAGTCAAGCCATCCAGAGCTAAGCTTCATAATCTGGGTGAGAACTTTGGTTGCAGATACGCTCTGAGAGTTCCATCATATGCCCATCCCCTCAAGCCCCTCTGCAGTCCCCAGTACCCCAGCCGTCTCCTGGTGTGGCTGGAAAGTATAGATAAAAATGAGAGGTTGATTCAACATGAGCAATGGCTCTGTATCCCACTAATGGGTTGACTTGTGTCCTCAAAAGGGTATATTCAAATTCCAAGCCTTGGTACCTGAAAATGGGACCATTTTTGGAAATAGCATCTTTGCAGATACAATCAAGTTAAAATAAGGTCATCCTGGATTGGGATGGACCCCAAATCCAATGACTAATGTCCTCCTAAGAAGAGGGAGATTTGGAGACATGGGGACACAGAAGACAGCCATGTGAATGAAGAGGGGGACAGAAATTGGAGTCGTGCGGCAACAAGCCAAGGGATGGCAAGGACCGTTCATTCATCAGACCATCAGAATTTTTTACCCGGTGCACTGTGAAGGCCCCTCAACTGGTCTCCCTGTTTCCACTCTTAACTCCCTATAGTCCATTCTCACGCATTAGACAGAATAATCTTTTTATAGGTGAATCACATCCTGTCAATGCTCTGGACAAAACCTGTGCAAGGGTTCCTCTCCCAGAGTAAAAGGCGAAGCCTTCTCAGGGCCAGCAAGGTCTGACACGCTCTGTCCCACACCTTCCCTCCTTGTACGCTGCACCTGCCACACTGGCGGCTGGTCCTACGCTCTGAGGGCCTCTGTGCTCACTGTTCCCACTGCGGACGTTCTTCCTCCCGCTCTTCACAGGGCCTGCCTGAGCATGACTCCATTCACGTCTCTACGCAGTGTCGCCTTCTGTCTCAGAGAGCAAACCCAGACTCCCTGTCCCCTGACCTTGCTTCAGTTTTGCTCATGGCATTTAGTGACCTCTCAGTACCACTGACACTACATTATGTATTCAACATTCTTTTGGGTCATCTTTGTTCCCCTATTAGAATGTCAGTTCTATGAGAGCAGGGAGTTTTATCTGATTTGTTTACTGTTGTATCTCCAGTGCCTAGAACAGTACCTATTATAGAATAAGCACTTGATAAATATTTGTTGAACCAAAAATAAAGTAAACTAATGCATTTTGTAAGCTGCTTTGTTTTATATTTTTTGCTCTGGCTGATAGGAAGCTTAGTAATAAATTCAATCGTGAGTCATAGTCATTTATTAGCTCCTTTTTAAATATCCTTTATTCTTATTGTAATAACCTCACATATCCCCTTTATTATATATATTTCTAGATCTTTTGGAATGGGCCAGGAAGGCACCAACAGGCTGGTAGGTTGGGTGTCTGGCTGGGCGCTTAGGATCACCCCATGTAAGTGGGAAAAGGCGGGTTTGTTCGCTAGCAGTAATTCCTGAATGTGACACAGCACAGCCCTCAAGCTAGAGCACACGTCTTTGTCTGCAGGTTGATGCTTGAGAGCCTGGGACGAGCCAGGTGAGAATGAGCCAACGGGTCTAGCAAAGCCAGTGAAGGAGGCGAGCAAGGTTTACCTTCTCATTCCTGCAGTTGTTCAGCCCCATATTGTTCATGGAGGACAGTTTCCCATCAACACCATGTGGCTGTTGCTGTTGTTGCTCCCGCTGGATCTGTTCTCGCATCTTCCGAGCCTCCTGAATGGCTTTCATCACTGTGTCCTGATCCCCAAACAGGGCAGGGGAGTTGAGACTGGACAGGATATCTGCATACACAGGATGCATTCATTATCAGAGGCTTGTGAGATGAGGATCTTTAAAAAACACTGCTGCTCTCTAGTTCCCTGTAGAATGCTGCACTCCCCAAACAAGGCAGGGGCACGTTTGCCAGTCAGAACATCACAATGCTGTGCGTGGAGCACAGAAGCCAGGGCAACAGAGCTGTGCTGTTTTGTCGTTGTTGTTTTTGGTGTTTTGTTTTGTTCGCTCCTGGAGGATACCCTCGCATTCAGTTTATCTGGGCTCTGTCACAGATGAAGGTTCCTAGATTCCAATGAAGTGTGTATATTTATCTGTGCTGGCTATATCTGACACTCAGTGGGACAGTGGTGGGGAAGCAGGGGTGGGAGAGGGACAGAGATATCTGCTCAGGCTGCTCATTATATTTAGTGTGCTAATTCAGGAAAGCTGTTTCTGGCCTAGCAAAGCTACGTGTGTGCTTCAGTGACATGTGTGTCTGTGTGTTTGTATGTCCACTGCAGGAGAGAGGGGGCGGGAAGGAATACACCACTCTCTCCGTTCCCCACTCACTGGCTGGTTAATGAAGCATTCTACTCATCATGCTGCCTCAGTTATTTACCAAGAGAATGACAACCCATTCCCTGTCCCCAGCCCGCACACCCACTGCTCTCAGCTTCCTGCCTTCATGGTAGCGAGACTATGAGTGGGAATGAGTTTCACATAAGTACAGCGCTTCAAATAAAGTGACAATAAATATTTACTCTCATTATGTTGCATGCAACGCAGTGGGAAAAAAACTCAAAATTAAACTGACGAATCTTCCTTCATATCTTGCATTATACTGTAAGTTAAAATCAATACTTTAGATAAGCTTTTCCAATTATAGGGAAAAAGGAGACGATTGCTTGCTGACTGGTAGATTTCAGCTGCTGTGGTAAAGTTTCATGTGACCCACTTGTTTGTATCCTGTGTGAGCACTTCATGGCACACATCTGTGTGTACACATGTGCATGGGTCTTGGAGTTTAGAAAATGTTCCCAAGGCTATCTACGGAAAAGTTTTTAAAGCCAGTACGTTTTTAGGATATAGAAACTCCTATCTTTTGCTCTGGAGCTTTCCTGATACAAAAAAAAAGCATCTACCTTATACCTGCTGGAGCACAGAGCTATGACTTCAGCCCATTGCTGGCTCATGATCTAAGACATATGCTCTGCTGAAGTATAAACTTCCTAAGAGCAGGGCTAGTGACATAGTCATCTTTGTCACTCGTGATGCACAGCAGAGCAAACCAATGCTTTCCCAACAAAATTCAGAAGTGGATTGTGGGAGGGCCATTTCAAGATCAGGTCTATCATTTACTTAGGTTGGTGTTTCCCTCGTCTCACCACGTCCAACAACCCAGGGAGCACATTCATACGCTGAAACTGACTCACTTCTCTCTTCCACTGAAAACCACTGGCGTGGGCTGAAAATCTCTGGGCCCCCAACAGAGGCATCCTGACTCAAGATGAGAATAGGCTACTTTGTGGTTTCTAACGTGCAAATGGCAGTGAAGAAGACTGACCTTTCCCCATCAGAAGGCACATTTAGACTCAGCACAGTTCAGCAAATATTCCAACTGTGAGTTCACAAAGATAGCACTGAGTTATGTGTGAAAGGACCTGGATTCTAGTCTGAGCTCTGCTGACTACATAGCTCCATGGCTGTGGGCAAGTCATCTTACCTGTACGGACCACAATTTATGTACAATAAGGGTAATAATACTACACCACCTAACTCACAAATATTGTGAAAAAATCAAGTGAGATAAGAGAGGCAAAAAAGTTAAACTGAAAACGGCTACATTTACCCATTATTTAATTATTATAAGCATTTCCGGCTCCAAACTCAATAACAAGGAAGGTAACATGGTGAAGAAATGCTAGTTCTAGTCCCTGATCCCTTTGAATTTCTGTGTCTTCATTTAAAAATCAAGAGACATACAGAGTAAGTAGCAATGAAGTGGCCAAGCTGCTGACGAGTGCTCGCCCACTGACTGCTCCAGTGCGCATGGAGGGGAGTGCGCTGCATTCATTCAGCGTGGCCTTTCCAACCCTCGTGCCTTTCGGGTGCCAGACGCCATGTTAGGTCCTTTATGTGCATTGCTCTCTTTTAATTCTCATAACAATCTAGGAGCGAGGAAATAATATTCCCCTTTCGAAGATTAGGAAACTGAATTTTGAAAGATTAAACAACTTTCCCAGGATTATATAGCTAGGAAGTAAAGGCTCTTAGTCCAAGTCTGTCTGATGCCAAAATCCGTGTTTTTTCCACTATACTTCTCGCCCTGGCCGTGCAAATATTCCTAGAGATGCCCGGCAGTATGTCAGTGAGTCTGAGAAGCCAGAGGATCATGACGACATATCTTATTAGATTCCAATTATACTTCATGTTGTGTCACTGAAATGTGTCACTCATAGTTATCGTAATGAAAACTAGCTTAGATGTAAAATTCACATACATCGTAAGAAGAAAATATAAAATTTCAAAGGAATGTTAAACTTTCGGCAGGCAGTTTGAGGCCAGGGTCCCTTTAGGCCTTTGCAGGGCTCACGGTCACTCTTCCTGCCCAGAGTTAGTTCAGCAGCAAAGCACCGACCAAACAAAGAAATTTGCAAGTCTCTGATCTGCCAGATCTTACCCATCGTCATCTAAAGAACATATCCCAGAAAAATTTATACTATGGCCTTTCCCAAAAGTTCTGATCACCCCAAAGACACCAAATTGAGTTATGCTTCAGTAAAACAGATTTACATTTTTTCCCCTTGGACTAAGGAACATCTTGGAAATAAGGATCAGTCATCACTCAACAGGTTTGCTTTCTTTTACCTAATTCATAAGTCTCTTCCTGGTGTTGACCTTTCCATTTACCTAAAGAGGATCCCCTTCCCAAGCTTCCTCCAATGGGGCTGGGGATGCTGCCCTTGTTGGGCAGGTTGACGGGGCTGGTTTTGCTGGCTGGGAAGAGGCTCTGGGAGGGAGAGGTTGGGGACTTCACAGGCTCGGCTGTCTTGGGTCGGGATGAGAGATTCAGCGGCTGTGCTGCTGCTTCATCCTACAAGAGTTTAACATAAATAATTATTTAAAAAAAAAGACAAATGAAGCACATTATCACTTAGTAAGCCACAGTTATTTTACACCTCAGAGACAATGCCACGTTCTCCTACAATCATAACAAAAGAAGCTAATTATCTACCTCCTTGAAGATTCATCAGAAGGAAACCTCATTAATTTCCCTGTGTTATGCTTCTATTTACATTAACTGTGTAGTTGGATCATTCTTTTTTGCCAAATTAAAATCTGAATTAGCTCACATTACAGCTTAATTTCCTAATGTGTTTTCAGGGATCTAAATTAACCTAGGGCATTTACAAAGAATTATTTAAAATTTCAGCAGCTCTGTAGTGCTTTTGTGCTATTCTCTCCAAAAAGTTCCTGGAACTATAAATAAGCTCTGCAGCTAATTTTTTAATATATATTTTAAATCAAACAATTGCAAGGACTTTAAAAATGGAAACACGGAAGGCCTTCTTCTGACCTCCTGGCCCTCTGCCCGGGGAGCCGCATGCCACAGCACAGCTTCTGTGTGGCTTTCTGGGTGTGGGCACTCTTCACGGTCTATGTTCTGGTCTCTACTCATGTTTAAAATTAATTTTTGCAAAGAGCTAGCACACATTATAATTATGTTTTACATACCATGCTATATGCAATTT
The DNA here is from genome assembly GCA_004027735.1 of Carollia perspicillata. Lineage (NCBI taxonomy): Eukaryota > Metazoa > Chordata > Mammalia > Chiroptera > Phyllostomidae > Carollia > Carollia perspicillata. The sequence goes on along the minus strand of PVKM010015968.1, from coordinate 12,235 downwards.
ATTTCTCATGTCTAAAGCGATGTCTCTTTATATCTTCGCTCCATATATTTACAGAATGTCTATTTTAAGATGCCCGTCCTTCACTGAGCACACTGTTCAAATATCTTGCTTGTAACTCTAGTTTAACCAGAAGCTTGAAAGCTAAGCTCCTTGCCTCTATTTGGTCTCATTTATCCTGCCATCAAACACCCGTAACAACCCTTCCATCATGCTAGAAATTTATTTGCAATATGAGCATATTCATTTAAATGTTCAGTTTTAAGATCTGCATTATTGTGTTCTAAAATAAAATTGTCAGCAAATGTTAATTCCTGTTTTGCTTCTGAGGAGGCACAGAGAACTTGCTTTGAATGCTACTGTTTAAAACACAGTAGAGCTTGGAAATAGAGCATTCTTCCCTTTGGCAAACCTGGGACCTCTCTGGGGCTCCATTCTTCATCTGTAGGGGAAAAAGGGGTCTCATTCTAGCTGATGTCTAGGGTCTCTTCCAGTGTTAGTGGTCATTGTTTAAGAGGAAACAAAAACGGATGCCAGAAAACACTACTCAGGAAGGAGAACTAGAAAAAAAATACATAACATTCAACGGAGGAGCCATTATGTACCAAGCACTGTGCTAGACGCTTTCATACATATTAGTTCATTTCACTATCAATAAATCTATGAAGGTGGGCAGTATTATTCTAAACTTACTAAGGAAGATGGGTCAGAGTGAGAAAATCATTGCCCAAAGCTATTCATGGAGGGGCGAAATTCGAATTCTAATTTATCGGACTCCAAAGCCCAGGGCCCTTTGCTAGTTAGTGTACTATCCAAGACAACAAGGCATTTGATAATGTAGTGACGCCCTACAGTTAGTTCTCTGTTTTCGTTTTGTTTTGTTTCGTCATGGTAGGAAATGGGTAATGGGGCACATCTATGTTACAATGTTCTTTTATTTACATCTAGACATAGGATAGGCTCTTAGTTAATACAGTTATATGTATTAAGAATGTCAAAATTATCCAATATGCTTAATTACAATTTACTTCCTTTTGCTCTGAACTCAAAGGATATTTAGACTAGTTAGTTCCTTTATTTAAATCTAAATTATAGTGATTAATATGCTAGGTATCTAGTTAGTCTTCTTCATGTTTCTTTATTTTGGGGTTCACTGAGCTTCCCAGATATGATTTCAGAGTTTTCTCCAAATTTGGAAAATTGCCAGCTATTAACTTCTGCAAATAGTTTTCTGTCGCTTCATTATCCTCCCAGGGTTTCAGCTGCAGGTAGTAGGTCACTGATGTCCCACAGCACCGCCTTTTTCTGTGCAGATCATTTCAGACAGTTTCCCTGTTATGCAATCAAAATCCCCAATCTTCTGTAAGGTCTAATTTGTCGTTAACCTCAGTCAAGCACCACTCCAGTGCACTTTTCATTTCAAACACTGCATTCTTCATCTCCAGACATCCAGTTTAGGTCTTCCATGTCTTCACTTGTAATTCTTATGTTTTTCTCTACCTTCTTAAACATATGGAGTTTATAACATCTGGTTTTACTCAGCTTTGAATATATTCCAACTTATTTATTTTTATAATTTAATAATTTCCACTTCCACAAACAATGCCACTGGGGTTGGGAGCACCTATTGATTCCAAATCATGTAAATCCCTTTCTACTGTGGCAGACCGGCTACTGGTCCTCACAGCCTCCCTGGGCTGGACAGAAATTCTATGGGTGTTTTTTTAGAGAGCAGATTTGCCTATCTCCTCACTTGGCTATAGTCGTAAGTCTCTTATAATAGCTGTTTTTACTGGCTTATCTACTAATTCTATCATCTGTGTCATTTTAGGGTCTGTTTCTCTAGATTGAGTCTTCTCCTCATTATCGTTCCAATTTTCTAGCTTATCTGAAAGGCTGATAATTACTGAATGAATGCTACATAGTGTGAACTTTACATTGTTGGGCATTGGAGTTTGTATACTCCTTTAAATATCTGTAAACTTTGTTCTGAGACACGGAACGATTTGACCCTTTCTAGACATACTTTTGAGCTTGGCCAAGCAGGTCCAGAGCCACTCTTAATCTGGAGATAATGTGGCCCCACCACTGAGGTAACACCCCTCTGCAGATTCTACTTGCTGAGACCTTTCCACTCTGGCTAATGGGAATATAAACTATTCTCAGTCCTTCGTGAATCTTTGACTGTTTTGTTTGCTATTCCTATATTTCTTCCTGATATTAGATAGTTTCCTCACATGCATATGCTAATCAGTACTCAGCTAAGTTTAGGGAAATTTCTGTAGATCTTCCAAGTACTCTCTCTGGGAGCAGCTCTGTCCTCTCTGGCACTCTACCCCACATTTTCATCTACCTTAGCATCCCTAAACTCGGAGCTCTACCTTTTCTCAGGGAGGCTGCCAAACTCCATGTGAACCCTTCCCTGCACTACTGCCTAGAGAGTCCCTCTAGAGAGTGAGCTGAAACAACTATAGTGCCTGCCTCACTTGTTTCTCTTTAGTCAGGGAGTACTGTCCTCTACTTCTGTTGTAGATGTCTGAAAGCCACTGTTTTATACATTTTGCCTTGAGTTTTAGTTGTTTAAGCTGGCAGAGTAAATCTGGTCCCTGTTCCTCCATCATGGTTGAAAACGGTAACCCTCTAGGTACATTGTGCAGATCTCTCCTGGTGTCCAACTAGGTACTTCAATCCCAGCCCCTACCACCCCCACCACCATCTTCTTCATTACCGTCAGGTGATCGTCATCATAATCACTATACTAACTAACATTTATGGAATACTCACTGCAGGCTAGAGGATGCCTTATCTCATTGAAGACCCATAATAATATTGACTTTCATTTTAGAGAGGAGAAAACTAAGGCTGAAAAAAGTTAAGTTTCCCAGCATGACATGGAGGATAAATATAGTAGAACTGATGTTTGAACAGAAACATTCTGACTTCTGATGTTGACAATTATAGCAAATAAAAATTCTGGGTGAAAGGAGGTACATAAAACCAGTTGTGTTTATTTTTGTTACCTTCAGCAAACTATGCCTTTGTGATGCGGACAAGTTATATACACAGGGAAAAGCAACGACTACAGACAGAAGACATGAGATATTTTAGTGACCATATTTCTTTCAATTAGAAAATTATAAGACTGTTCTCAGAACTTCTTCAATAATAGATAGGAGCTATTTTTAAAATTTAAAACATTTGTTTTCTGTCTTTGTCTATATATTTTTACCCATACAATAAACAATCTAGTACATATAAGGAATGCTTCCTTTGTTATTAACATAAAATATAGTCAGGTCAAATTATACAGAGAACTCCCTAAGAATTTGCATGTGGTCAAGTGAGTAATAAAATTCAGCTGGCCCACAAAGCTGGAATGGTAAAAGCAGATATAAACTTAAATTTAACCAGGGAACATTTTACTCATCCAGTAAAGACTTGGTTTGGTGCAGTTCCATTTGGCCAACTCCCTTACAAAATGACTTTTTCATGTTAAAATATCTAATACTCAATGCCTCAAGTCACTGATGTTTGACATGCTCACACCCAACTATAATTAAACAAAGGGCTTCGGTTTGAGTTGTAGTGTCCTGACTCTTAGTCACTAATAGAAACTCTCGGAACACAAAAAGGCTGTTACCAGAGCCATGCTATCTTAGTAAATGGGAACAGTACATGGTCCTATCTCAGCATTTCTAACAACGAAGCGTAAATGTCCATCTATTTATTTGGAGAATCTGAAAGCCTTTGGGGCCCAGGTGGAACTGTCTTTTTTACTGACGTGTACTTTTTTAATCTTTGGTATTTGGGAGCCATATTTTTTAAAGGCCTTTCTGCAATCTCAAAATTTCTATCTGAACTAGAAAATAAAATGATTTCAGTGAGTTTGTAGCACTCAATGGGTTTTGTTGGGCTTTAGATATTTTCCATGTGAAAATATCTAAAGATATTTTAGAGATATCTAAGATACTTTAAGAATTGCAAATTTTTCCCCAGTGCAGTACTTTGGGCACTTTATAGTAATACATCTGTGCTAAGCGTACCCCTCTAAGAAGATAAGTCAATTATATAAAACAATTATTTTTCTAAACCATTTGAATTTGTTAATTCAATACAGGAAAGGAAGGTGATCATAAAAACCGACCAGTACCACCTGTAGGTGCCAGCTGCAGCACCAAGTTGAAATGGATCATCAATTTCCCTTCATCGCCAAGTACCTCCTGGCTGCCCCATTCTAAGGCACTGAAAAATCAGTGAGGAAAGGTATCTCTTGTGCCCTAGCCATAACTTGGGAGAGCCTGTTTATCTTATCACAACCTACATGCATCTATGCATGGTGCAACTCATTCCTCAGGGCCCACATTTGGAACTATCTTTGAAGGGGAGACCTTTATTGACAAGCCACGTAATGTCCAGCATTAGGCTTTTTTTTGGTTCCCTGTTTAAAATCTAATCTTTTGAGATCTTCCTTCTCTGACACTGTAAGTTGGCTCCCCACCTGTTTAAGACACTTAGAGAAATGTGACAAGTCTATGACAAACAGAGGTAATAAAACCGTGGCCATTCATGCCAATGAACATTAAAAAATAAAAGCTAGAATCCAAAGGGGAAAAACTCTTGAGAAGTGAGTTTGCAGATTTAGGTAAAGATCTCACAATACGGCACTATTGTTATCAAACGGGAAACACCTGTTTCTCAGTGCTCAATCATGAAATTTACCATAAAGAGGAGCATTTGGGGGATCTTTTATGTTGCTGTGCTTCCCGCCGTTTAGTCCCGACACAGCCTGGTTCGCTACCTTTCTTGTGAAGCTATTTTCCAAACTGTTTCCACAACCCTGCAAAGCAAGTACCTTAACTTGAGTTACAGGGCTGGTCCCTCTCTTTTCATTTTTTATCCCGGTAGGTGAGACTGCCCCTGCTGTGTTTGGTGGCTGTGGAGTTGATGGCATCTTTGCTCCAGGTGACACCTGCATGCTGGCCAGCTGAGCGGCATAGAGCTGCTGCAAAACAGGGAAGACAAACATTATCTCTTTAAATGCGGCTAAAATGGCATTTCAAAAAAACTTACCGTATTGTTAGAGAGCTATTTCTCTGACAGCCTTGCAGTTTCTCTTTCACCACTTTTTTACAGAGGGAAATAAGAGAGACCAAATAATGTCACAGAAAAAATGAGTACTGGTAGGGGAATCACTGTTCTGTCCCTGGTCCTTCTAGCAAAACTGTACGGCCCTAAACAAAGGACTTGATCACTCCAGAACTCAGCTTCTTCAATTGTACAAAAAAGGAATTTGACTAAATAGTCTCAAAGATTCTTTCCGGTGCCTAAAATATTTATAAAAAAAACTCTTTAAAAGTTGGTATGCCCATTCGTGCAATTTTAATATTCAAGAACTGAGAAACCAATCTGGACTTCCCTAGGGATTCCTACAAGAACGTCGTTCTTGTTCAGGACTGACCAAGCTTCTGCAGGACGGCTGGCCCTTCTGCTCGGTGCCAGCGCTGCCCTCGAGACCCCTGAGCCCAACGGGGGTCACTCTGTTCTCAGGGCCTTAGTTCTAGGCAGTGCACAATCCTCAAGAGAACACAGCCAGATTTGTGAAAAACAAAATAGAATAAAAATCAAGCTTCTTTCTTGTAGCACAGGGAATTAAATACTGAACCATCAATTTATTAGCTTTTTGGATGAAACTGGTGATACATGAAAGTACAGATCTGCTGGTTGACCATAAAGAGAACTCATATACCTCAATTTTAACACCACTCAATTCATGAAAACTTCATTCAAATATTTTCTTTCCTTCTTATCGTCAAGACTAAGCCATTACCTCGATAGTCATATTTCTATCATAATGAATAGAAGGCTTCCTCGTTTCATCAGCTACAGAGAAAATAGCTCAAACTTTACCACATTAGTAGGGGAGAAAAAAACAGGTGGTTTGTATGTAATTTCCAGCATTACTATCATTCAGATGGACAAATAAAAAAAATTACAGTAATCAAAAACAGACCTTTCAGCACATGTAATTAAATGAAAGCTTAATAAAGAATAATTTGCAAGAGCCAGATGTGCTTATGTCATGATTGTTGCTTTCTTTGGAACAATTTTTCTAATATAACAAGCCTCTAAAGAAATTAAAGTTCCATAATTCTGTGTGTGCAATGACTCAGTGGCAAGAAAAGTTCACAAGAAAGAGTCAAGTCAGATTGCTAAAACTTAGGGGGGTAAAGGGACTGCCTTCTTTGGTTCCTTTTTACTATGTTGTGCTCTTTTCCTTTCAAGTTCAGCCAGGTGTCTTCACAAGAGGGGCAAGTGAAGCTCCTGAAAATCTCCTGCTTCGAGTAAGCCAGTGAAGAAGAGTTCTATGAAGAGTGGAGATGGTAGAGGACTAGGAGAGCGTTGGCTGTATAGCTGGTGTCGTGACCAGGGTGCCCTGCTACGGAGTACTAAAGAGTCATGAGATCTCAGGGAGGCAAGAGACCTTAGACATCATTTATGCCTTCATTTTACCTCAATAATTCACGAGATCAGACGAAAGACAATTTTATTCAATCTCAAACCCTTCAGGAAACATAAGCTAGTAAAAAAAAAAAGCAGAAAAACAAGCCTTTGGAAACAAATCCATTTTTTAAAAAGCTAACTAAGTTCAGAAATCCTTCAGATTGATTGCTTTTTGGGAACAGAGTAGTGTTCACTGCGGCCTCTGAAGCTTTGGTCATCACTTAGTTTATACCTCTTTCTAGTGAGTTGTACCTAAAAGAAGCAAGACCCCATGAATTCTGAGAGTCCTCAGAGCTGTGACGCCTAGGAGTTCCTGGGGAATTGTGATTACTTATACATTAGAGGCACAAAGAAGTGTGGTCATATTCTATATAACTTACAGATCTGGGTAAACAGAACAGTGGGCTTCCAGGTAAGATTTAGTAGAAAGAGACTTGAAATAAAAACCAGAAAATGTAAAGACAGAGGCACTCATGAAAGTAAAATTTTCACATTCTGTCTAAAAAACGATATTATTTTAGATATAACTATCATGCTTTTCAGACTGAAGACTTTAGGTATGACTTGGATAAAAAGAATCCTATTTGTTAAAAAGATACAGGTTTAGAAAACAATTTCACAGCTCACCTTCTAACCTAACATCAGCTGAATATGCTTTATATGCAAGGGTCTATGTTGGTCACTAACAAGGATTCGAAGCCTCCGAACAAGCATATGGCTCTGGAGATGTAAGGTACAGACCCTCAGCACCTGGCTGGCACCTTCCTTGTGATGCTTATCATGTTTTTTTAACCTTGTGTTTAGTTATGCACATATGTCTTACCACCTCTGATACACTGTAAACTTACTGAGCCCTGATCAACCTAATTAGCTTTGAATGCCTAACATCAAGAACAATGCCTAGCTTCAAGGACAATGCCTTACAAATAAAAGGTAACCGATATTTTATGAATTAACATACAGTATGTAAAAATCACTGGATGCTAGGAAGGAGACTTATTCTCTCTGTATAAATGAGGCAACAGAAGTGGTATATGATTCTACTTACTGTTTGGGTTATGAATAATTTTATGATGTTGAGTTAAAAAACTAAATTCAGTTCAAATTAAATTATTTTGTTTCACAAAACATGATCATTTGAAGCCATTTATTAAGATGTTGAGTAGACAGCTGCTCAGTGACTGCCAGCTTCCCTGACTGGTCAAACTCGTCTAATACTAACGATACTGCTTAAGCCGCAACTACAAAGTAGAACCAATTTTTCTCTTCAGTCCAGTTATTTATAAATTTGAAGTTTCTCTAAATGCTGCTGTATCCTTTTTTGAAAGAAGATAAAATATTAGTTTTTCAAATAAATAGTTTTAGTTAGAAAACTCCTCTACAGAGCAATGGCTTAAAAAAAGAAAAAAGAAAGGTGAGCCCTGACTAGTGCAGCTCAGTGGGTTGGGTGTTGTCCTGCAAAGTGAAAGGTCACCAGTTTGAATCCCAGTCAGGGCACGTGCCTGGGTTCCAGGCCAGGTCCCCGGTTGGGGGCGTGTGAGAGGCAACTGATCGATGTTTCTCTAGCACATGGATGCTTCTCTCCCTCCCTTTTCCTCTCTATAAAAATAAATAAATAAAATCATTTTTAAAAAGTTAAACTCTAACTATCATATAAGAGTTTACAACATGTAGGATTCTCAGATCATAGTTCATATTCATCATGATGATGATAATAAATATTTATTTCCAAACACAGTTAAGATTTTAAAAAATCAACAATGAACTAAAGGTTCTAACAGGCTTAGCCAAATTCCTAGAAACATTTAAATTTTGGCGAAGACTGTTTTTGTAAATACAGATTGTTGCGTTTTAATTTTTAAAAAATGTTCGGTGATTGTTTGGGATATTGAATTGTTTCTTTATCCAAGATATATCAAATGAATGCCGTGCATACATGTCAAAATGAGTGTAGCTAAATATTTTTCAAAATTATAAAGTCACTCACATTTTATAGGAGCACTTTCAGAAATGCTTTCACCACCTTATGGTGAAAACTATTCCACCTACTTTATGAGTTCAGTTTTAATAAAGTAGTCAGCATTACAATTTTGGTAAGTGGAACACTGACATACTTAGCACCTAGAATTGAAAGGGCCTTAACAGGTCGTTTGGTCCAGTCTGACCTCCTCATCCTACCGATGCGCCGAGGCCTAGAGAACAGAAGTAGCATGCCCGAGATCACGTAACTACTGAGCACTAGCTCTCACCCCAACGTTATTATTAAAAGTACAGATGGATGTACGATGAACCAACCTTTGCACATTTCAAGCACATTTCCAGCATGGATGAATTTGTTCGATGACAAATCTTTATTAAATGCTTACTATTAACTAAACGCTTTGCTAAAAACAAGCAACTCAGAAATTATCCCTGCCTTAATGGAGCTAGAAAGAGAAACATATTAAGTAAATGCTTAAACAGTAACTATAAATTATGGTTAAGGTAAATGCTGAGAAAGAAAAATACAGAATGTGAAGAGACCATCTAATAAGGGTGTTTAACGTAGTCTGGAGGATCTGAAGAGCTTCTCTAAGGAAGTAGTATTTTAAGTAAGAATTACCCAGGTGGCAAGGTTGATAAAGAACATTTACAAAGAAGAAACATCAGTTATTATGACTGTGAGGTAGAAAAGAAGAGAACATTTTCGAGGAACTTTAAAAAAACCAATGTGGCAAGATGGCAGAGCGGCACAAGAAGAGGCTGGAGAGGAGGCGGGCCTTACAGCCGCGCTAATACTTTCAGACTCCGCCCCCAAGTACGCGTCTCTGCAGAGAGGAACGGTCTGAAACCAAGGCACAAAGAAGATTTCTACAGTTCACCATGAATCACTGCCAGTCTCTCAAATAAACCTGATTAAGAGAGTCCTAAGAAAGTCTCACAAATCCACAAATATATACCTCTGATAATGTTTCCAGAGTTTTGTGTTCTGACTCTAGCCTTAAAGGAAAACCCATCTTGCATTGGGATCCTAGTGACACTTTTAACAACTAAGCCTGCTTAGATTCAACACAACACAGTAGGTCTAACAAACCGAACGGCCTTATGGTAAAGTACTTGAGTGCCTCCGAGTTCTCACACTGTCTAGGGTCTGGACCTGAGAAACGTTTTGTGTCGGAGTCATTTTATGAAACTGTTGTATTTGGGAAGAGAGGCACGATTTCCTCCAAAACAGCCACATTCATGTCAAATTATTGTGGGTAGTGTCACGATGTATCTGATATTTACCATAACATGAAATATGTGTGCGTAAGGGGGGTATATGCCCTGCTTTCTATGATAAAATCATGTGATATCTCCAACGGAGAGTACTAAAGGAAAAAACAGGCAAGGCCTTTTCTTCTCAGGAGCACATTATTTTCACAGAACCACAGAACCAGCCCTGCGGCCACCCAATCACCCCCATGCATTCATGTGCTAATTCAACAAACACACTGAACACCAACTCAGGGACTGTGCTCAGGTATTTTACACTTATTATTTTACCTTCAAAATAATCACATAAGATGGGAAATATTATCTATTTTAGGGTAAGTGTCACTTTTAAGCGCATGTGCTTTCTGCCTTCGTACATTAAAATTCAATTATTTTAAATGAGCTATGTAGTGAATCACAATGAAACCTATTTCCTGTCCCTCGCCACAGACAAGGATCATTGTCCAAGGACAGGAGAGATCCTGGCTTCGCTGCCATTCTGAGCTCTCCAATAGCAAACTGTATTTCCAGATGTCTGACAGCTATTTTTTCTAAAATGGCATTTCACAATCCTCAAATGGAGACCACCAGCCACCCTGAAAAAGCAAAAGGCACAATTTTGAGCTAAACAACTCCCTTCTCTAACCTATCTCAAAGCCATAATGGAAGGGGCCCGCAATACCCCAGTGACACGTTTCATAGACGGATAAAGTGAACAAACTAGGCAGAGAACGGGTGAAAATAGGAGAACGCGATAAAACGGATACTAACAGGGGTTTTCCATTGGCACCAGTATGCTCCAGGGTGGGAAAACCAACGGTAAAAATGAAGACACAACTTCACACACTGGATTTTCCTTTGGAGTAAATTCTGTGTTTTGTCATTTCAATTAGAAAGGGCATGTTTAAGTGGCTTGTCAGAATCTGGCCCATTGAGAAAGAATAAAATTTCTCCCTCAAGTGCAACTTGCCTCTTGGTGGATAATGAGGAAAGTAAGAGGAGGGAAAATGCCATTTTATAAAAAGAGATGCACAGACACTACTGAAAGATTTCAACTCTTACCTTTATATTCACCCCGTTTGCTGGGGTTCCACACGTCTGGGAACCCCAGGCCTAGCCCCGAGTAACTCAGATTCTGTTCTTGTGTACCAGGCTCTACTCTGGGGGACTCTACTGGAAAGAAACAAGCGGGGTGGGGGCATCCTTAGGGAAATGTCATTATGTATCTGATTGATGCTGCCTAACACTAGGCCCTAAACCTGGCTCGGTTCTCCAGAGATGTCCTGGGGTTCGCTACCTTCTCAAAACAGTGCAGACAACCATTCCTACCAGGCAAGGCATGCTACGAAGGTGAACAAGTTGGGCTGTGAGGAGGTGGAACGGAGACGGGGTAATCAAGCAGCCTGATTTAGTGCTTGTTCAGCACAGGGAAGAAAGTGTGTCAGTAACAAGTCATTACAGACTGAAGGAGGGGTGGGGGAGAAAGCTTAAAAATAATTTGAAAGAGATCACAAATACTTTTACTTCTCATAAACCTCCAATGTCAACAAAATGATCCAGGAAATATAGCTGCGGTTTTATGGAAGGAAAGAACTGAAGTCCTTGTTTTCAGCATAGAAGGTACTTGTTTAGCTGTACCCTTAATATTTGACACCAAAGAAAATTGGCTGTCGATAGGAGGTGGGAGAAGGAATAAGGGAAGAACCACCACGCCCACTTCTCATATATTGGGTTAATTTCCAAGTCAATCTCCTTGCCCCTCCTGCATGTTTTTCTATTGCCATATTATTCTCCCTTCCCATTAATCCCTCCGGTCATAACTTTATTCATCATTTGAGTATCAATTCAAAAACCAGTTTCTCTGTAAAGCCTTATATGACCACTGCCTTCTTTGTTTTCCCACCATATCACAGCCTCTATCTCTGTGTACTTCATGGAATTTCTTTCTTTTTTTTTTTTTTTGCTTTTCATGCCTTTCTCTACCACCAAATTCCAAGTTTCTTTTTTTAAATACATTTTATTGATTATGCTATTACAGTTGTCCCATTTCCCCCCCTTCACTCCTTTCCCACCTACATCATCCCCCTTAGTTCATGTCTATGGGTCGTACATATAAGTTCTTTGGCTTCGACATTTCCCATACTATTCTTACCCTCCCCCTTTCTATTTTCTGCCTGCCATCTATACTACTTATTCTCTGTACCTTTTCCCCCTCTCTCCCCCTCCCGCTCCCCTGTTGATAACCCTCCATGTGATCTCCATTTCTGTGGTTCTGTTCCTATTCTAGTTGTTTGCTTTTGTTTTAGGTGTGGTTGTTAGTGATTGTGAGTTTGCTGTCATCTTCCTATTCACATTTTTCTTCTTCTTTTTCTTAGATAAGTCCCTTTAACATTTTGTATAATAAGGGCTTGGTGATGATGAATTCCTTGAACTTGACTTTATCTGGGAAGTGCTTTATCTGCCCTTCCATTCTAAATGAAAGCTTTGCTGGATAGAGCAATCT
>PVKM010015967.1:0-27258 GCA_004027735.1 Carollia perspicillata | reverse complement strand
ATGCATGGTATCCACGGGGTAAATAATTATAATTTAATTTTAAGAGAGATTAAATGTCAGAGGACTGTTATAAAACTTCCATTGGAAAATTTTAAAATTTTTTAAGAAAGAAAAACATGTATAATGGAAATCAAATATATTTGTTTTGCGTCGTTCATGAAGTGACTTAGCGCTCTTGGAGCATTTTGTGTTTTACTAATGCTGTTAAGCCCCATCTGGTGCTTGTGAAGCCTTTTCCCATCCCCTGCTGGGGCGGACAGATATTGGTTTGCATGACTGTGTGCTCCCAAAGTGTTTTTTAAAAGTATCTAGTGGATTTATACCAAATGTAGCAGGATGATAGAGGACCACATTTCCATCACAGGGCCTTCAGGAATGGAGACAAATGTCATCAGATCACAAAAGGTCCATCAGTTTTACACTGTGTGACATTTGGAGAAAAATATAAATGATTGGTGGTTTTCAAAAGTTGTTTGGAATTCAACATTCTGTGTGGATATTATTTGAAAAATATTTATAGGTTCTGAGTCAATGAGATGCCTCTGTGGAATCCATTCCTCTGTGGAATTCCTCTGTGGAATTCACTCTAGATTGTGTGGAATATGGCCTTGAACCGTAGTCCGTCCAGCATATTTCCTGGAGGCATCATTATTGTCAGTAAACAGGTTGTTCTGCCTCCTTGAGTGATGCCTCCTTAAGGGAGGGATCCTTAAGGGATCTCTCTGAACTTAAGGAGCGATGCCTCCTTAAATTCATTGTATTAGAACTGCCCTAAATCTCTGGAAACCAACACAATTTTTGTATGAAGACAAAAATAACTTAATTCAGCAAGAATTTATTGAAAAACTATGTTCAAGGCAGTGGATAAGCAATAGGAGAAGGAGAGAAAAATTAGACATGATCCCTACCTTCAGTCAACTTACAGTCTAGGTGGGCAGGCAAATAAAGAACAAGGCAAGCTAAGTTTCATAAATGAAATAAAATAAAGATGTTATACTAATATGGATAGAGGAGTGATTAGATTTGATTAAGGCTGAAAAAAGCACCGTGGGGGAAAGTAAGGCAGGCCTTGAAAGATAAACGTAATTTTAATTCAAAAGACTTGGCAAATAGGGGGCGGTGTATACGAAGTAAGTAGTAAATTCTAAGAATTATTATATTCCAAGATAAACTGATATAGAAGCCAGAATGTAGCAAAAAGAATTTCTGGATGGACCCTTGAGCTTTCGCATTGGCTCTGGAAGTAGCAGGGTAAGTCTGAGCCGTGCTCAGCTGACGTTTACTGAGAACTTAGTGTCTCAGGCACTGTTGTAGGTGCTGGACTTACAAGGCTTCATGGAACACGCAGGGTATCGAGTTGCATTTTAATGGGAGCAGATGGGAAGAAGTAAAAACAAACAAAAAAAAAGAATGAAAAAAAGAAAATAGCAAGAAGTAATTAGTACTGTCAGTAAAATGAAACTGGGTCGTGTGATAAGGAGCTGTGAGTGGGATGTTTTCCACTGTCATGATAAAAGATCCCTCTGAGGAGGGGACATTCCAGCTGAGACCTGAAGGACCATGAACTTCCTCTGTGAAGATCTGTGTGCATGAAGAGTGCAGAACAAGGGCCCTAAAGTAGGAGCAGTTTGGAGTGTTCCAGGAATAGAAACAGTCCTACGGTTGGCGAGAAAGGAGAGGAGAGCTTGAAGTCAGAGTTCTTGGCAGATGGCCCAGGGATTTGTCTGCAGGGTAATATAATTTAGATTGTATTTTAAGAATAATGGGGAATGATCGAGGTTTAAAGACAATCTGTTTTATCATTACATTTTACGAAGATCACTTCGGCTGGGATGGATTATGGGGTGAGCAAGTGTGGAAACGGGGAGATGAGTTAGGAGGCTCCTGCAGTGTCCAAGAAATGATGGTTATTTTGGCTGGTAAGTGTAGTGGAGATAAAGACGTGCGTAAATTTCAGGGATGATACATACAGGTTTTTTGTTTGATCAACTGACATTTACAGAGAGCTATGGAGGCCTGGAGGGCAGGCCTCTTGATATCTCTAGGCCTGTTTCCCCAGGTACAAAATGTCAGTGATAACACCTAGCTTACCAGGTTGTAAGAATACATAAAATGAAGGAAGCTATGTCAAGTTTCTAGTACAAGGAAGGGCTCAGCAATTTCCAGTTACCTTTTCTATATCAAATAGCAACTTTAAATAAACAGTTCCAAAACAGGAGTGGTGGCACTAAGTGATACAGTTTTCATTACTCCAGACTTCAAGATATGTAGTGTTTAAAAAGGCATTCCCCTCATATGTTTTATACAGAGCTGATTCTGAACATGACTATTCTATGCCTGTATTGGGTGTGCTTGCAGGCAGGAAGTGTGTGTGGAGGCGGGGAGTCCCAGAAGGAGCTGTGATGGGGTCGTCAGTGTGGCCGTGGCTTGGGCATCAGGGAGCCCAGCGGTGGGGAGTGTGAGTTGTTTCCCCTGCCCCTTTCAAGGGTGTTCTAGGCTGAAGACGTGCATGTGGTGGTTGAATTGGACTGTATTATGATGCTCACAGGACTGTTTCGAACTGAAATGATAGTGGAACAGTTGTGTCACTCTATTAAATGATTCTAAGACTTGGACCTGCAACAGAATTATTTCTTCGGTATTTTCTGTGTGCCATACTCACCAGCTGATCAGTGCTGGCGCCTTGGAGGATCACCCATCTCCTGGCATCATAGCCACATGTATAGAAAGCAAGTGGTTTTACCTAGGACCTCCCGTAGTCCTCTCCATCCCAACCCCATAAGGTAATCTCAAGTGCCGTGACTGCAAACTATGAGGGCTGAAACGAGTGTATAAAGGCTGGCTGTGGGTTTCCAGGCATTGTGGCACATGGGGCATGGCTGGGAGGCAGTTTCCACCATTAGATCAATTTAACCTCCAGCAACTGAGCTGTAATATCTCACAGCCCTTGAAGTAAGAGAGGTCGAACCTCAATTGTGATGAGATATCTAAGAACAGTTAATCGGTGCATGGATTATGTTCCTGAACTGGAAAACACTGGGAACTGCATAAAACTTAAGATATGTAAGATATGGAGGCACTAATTTATTTCTTTAACTAATATTTATTGAGTACAGTATTATGTACTGTGCCAGGGGCTGAGGAAACATTAACAAGCAAAACCAAGTATTTGCCATCAAAAAGCTTATATTTTAGTGCAAAAGACAAAAGATAAAAAAGTTAACAAATGCATTTGTAATATAATGTAAGGTAGTAACAAATGCTTTGAGAAACAATAAAGCAGCATAAGGGGATAGGATGAAAGGGGTTCTAGTTTAGATAAAATAGGCAATGCTTCTCTGTCAGGGGGCATGTGAGCTGTATGTGTGAGAGAGCCACACATTGGAATACGTGGAGGAGCAGAGGAAACCAGTAGGGAAAGCCCTAAGCTGGGAGCAAGTATGGCATTTTCAAGTAGCAGCACTGAGGCCAGTGTAGAGTGGGAAGAGCCAGAAGATGGGTTTGGAGCCCTGGCTGCATGTCCAGGTGGTTAGAGCATTGTTCCCATACACCAAGGTTGTGGGTTTGATCCCTGGTCAGGGCATATACAAGGAACAACCAATGAATGCATGAGTAAGTGGAACAACAAAAATTGATGTCTCTCTCTTTCCCTGTCTCTCTCCCTAAAATCAATAAAAAATTTTAAAATGAAAATACTGGTTCCAGTTAAAACTCAGAAACTAAAACTTGAAAAGACAGCTCCAAAAAATAATATATGTTGGGAGAGAAAGCCAAAGGTCATATTGTGAAGGTCTTGTAAACCAAGATAAGGTGTTGGATTTTATTTTGAATGAGATAAAAAGCCACTGGCAGGGTTTAAACATGAAGATGACATGTTTGAGCATGATTTTTGGCTATAACAAGACAGGGGTAGAAGAAAGTACTGGTATAAAGCAGCTATAGTAGTGCTACAGTAAGGTGACGGTTGATGAAAGATGGGCTTGGAGGGGCGGCTGTGCAGTTAGAGGGAAGTGATTGGATTTGGAATGTGTCCTGAAGGTAAATCCAATGGAATTTGCTGGTAGTTTGGGTGTGGGATGTGGAAGAAAGAGAAGACTCCAGATTTGGGGGTCTGTAACATAGAGTAAATGGTGTCGTTCACTGAGATGGAGAACTCTGGGCAGGGTAATCAAGAGTCGTTTTATGCTTGTTACTCAAGTATTGATGCCAAGGAGACAGTTGAGTATAAAATTCTGAGTTTAGGGAAGAAGTCGGGACTGGAGAGAAATTTGGAAGTCATCAGTCAGTGCAGGTGATATTCGACAAGATGCCCTAGAGAAGGCGTATGAAGAGGAGACGCAGTCTGAGAACTGTGTCCGGAGGCATTCCAATGTTTAGAGAAGGGGAGGAGGGACGGGACGAGCAGGGAGACCAGTAAGGCAAAAGGAAAACCAGGAGATTAAAGTCATGAACACCCAGGGAAAGAAGCTGTTTTAAGAGGAGGGTGGTTAATCAACTGTATTGAATACCTGTAAGAAGTCTTGAGGATTGAGAACTAAACACAGACTTGGCAACATGGAACTCATCAGTGATCTTCACAACAGCAAATGTAAACATCATCTTTCTATGTCTCACTCCCCAGACTCCAGGAGACGAGACAGTAGGATGTAAATTGGATGAAAGGCAGAGTGACAGTCGGGTCCCTAACGAAAGAACTAGTAATGGGACTGGTGATCCTAACCACACGGCTGGACTGAGGGAAGGGAAGTAGGTAGAGGTGCTATCATTGGTTGGTTAGGTAGTTAACATGCCACAATGGTTCCTCCATTTGTCTATATTTTTCTTTATCTCAGGATCTGATCAATGATGTTTCAGACATGTACGGAACTGATTCCTCCTTTGCTTTCACATTGGTTCTTCCAACATCTTTTCGTTTTAATCTCATGGTAATCCATTACTTGCCTTCAAAAAGTGGTTAATTGTAGTCACATCTGGAAAACATGTTGAAGAAGCACTAGGTTTCTCTGCTCTCTCTGATTTGGAGTGTGCTTTGTGTTGATTTTTATGGATTGAGAAGAGTGAAACGAATTACGTGTTAAAAGGGCCTTGGACTAGGAGGACGGCATGTTGAGTTTTAGACATTCCCCACTCTGCCAACAAGAGTAGAAAGTGCACACTGCAAATGGTTTTAAAAGTGAGGCAAATGCATTATAAGAAAAAGATTTTGAGTTGGGGTGGCTCCAGATTTAGTTAACAATATTTAAATATTTATTACCTCATAGGATTATTATGATTATCTGGTGAGGTAATGAGGTTATTATTCGTACTTTATAGAGGTGTCAGCTGAGAAGCAGAAAGGCTAATTCATTGGTTTGTGCTCACAAAGCCAGTAAATGACATGCAAAATTTTTCTCTCATAGGCTACCTGACCCTAGACCATACTCTTTCATTGCCCGGTCGCATGCTTCGGTTGCTCAATCAGATGCTTTCAATTACATTGTTTGCTTCATCTACTGATACCAAAATTAAGTGAAAAATGGGTGTTAAGTAGATTTAATTGGGGTGATCATTTTGCAATACATACATCAAATCATTACATTCTATGCCTGAAAGTAATAAAATGTTATATGTCAATTATACCCCAATGAAAAAGATTAAGTGGAAAACCATGTGGAAACTTGAGAATTATTAGCCACCAGGCTGACTACCAAGTATCAGGCTACGGTAAGAGAAAACTGATCTTTGACCTTATGAACTGAGAAAGGTTTCTGTTTTGAACGTGCAACGACAGCGTTTGGACACTGGAGGACACTTGGCAGACTATGTCCTGCAGGACACAGCGACTACTTCACTAGGCAGTACCTTGTTTTACGGCCTTGAATGAGAGGCTCTCCCGACTACAGCTGCTTCTCTGTTTGGGGACTCTTAGTGGCTGTGTTGGGGTTCTACCTTTGTCTCAGGGATGCTCCCTGAGTGGCCTTCCTTAGCCCCTAAGGGTCTTACCCTTCTCACCCAAGGTCGCCATCCTGTGGGTAATGCACCACATACACGTCCTAATTTGGCTAAATTACCCAACTCCCTATTGGCCCCTCTGTTTCAGATAACTGCCTATGTTCTAAATTTAGTTAAATTGAATTATTTTCATTCATTCTTCTGGTCCTGCTATTGAGTAATCATAATTATTTAACTGCAAGAAAAAATTCTAGGTTTGGCTAGTGTTTGCTTTTTGTTCTTTCCCCCCCTACAAGTATAGGTTTGTCCATGTTGATATTAGTAACATTTCTAAAAATGGATCTTTAAAATTATACAAGATCCCCAGTACGTATGGGTGCTTAACATGCCACCAAATGATGAAATTGATTACTATTGGTAGTTGAACTTCAACATGACAAATGGTAACAAGACTTACACATTTTTCTGGATAACAGACTTGATTCCATTTCCAGATTCATAAATATACTTGTTATGTTCATTGGGGAGAGAAAGGCAGAGGGATGGTAGAACTGGGTGCACTTCGGTGGGTGGGTATGTGGGGGCCCCGGGGCAGGATGGGGAGCAGTCATGCTTTTCTCAGCTTTGCAACTGGGTCAGACCAGCGGAAAGAAATTCTCAAGTCTAATGTAAGTTTTTTAAAATAGATTACCTTCTTTTTGTTAAAATTTTTGGCATAGTTACCATATATAAAAATTAATTCAAAATGACTTAAGAGTAATTGCTAAAAATATAAAATTCTTAGAAGAAAACATAGGACAAAAGCCTCATGCTATGGAATTTGGCAATGAGTTCTTGGATATGACATCAAAGGCACAGGAAACTTTATTAAAATGAAAAACTTTTGTGCATCAAAGGGCACTATCCAAAGAGTGAAAAGGCAGTTCATGGAATGGAAGAAAATATTTGCAAATAATATATCTGATAAGGGACTGATAATCCAGAATATTTGAAGAACTCCTACAACTCAACAACTATACTACAACCCAATTAAAAAGGGAGAAAGGACCTGAGTAAACATTTCTCCAAACAAGAAATGGCCAATGAAACATGTGAAAAGATGTTCAACATTACTAATCATGAGAGAAATGCAAATCAAAGCCATAACAAAGTGTCCTGGCTGGGTAGCTCAGTTGGTTGAAGTGTCATCCTGTACGCCAAAAGGTTGCAGGTTTGATCCCCATCAGGGCACATTACCTAGGTTGAGGGTTTGATCCCTAGTCAGGGCACGTGTGGCAGGTAACCAATCCAAAGTTTCTCTCTCATATCGACATTTCTCTCTCTGTGTCCCCATCCCCTGCCCTTCTCTCTAAAATCAATGAACATATATATCCTTTGGGTGAGGACTGAAAACACACACACACAAGATACTACAAATTAGGATGGCTATTATTGACTAGCCATGAATATGGAGAAATTGTGCATCATGGGTGGAAATGTAATATGGTAGAGCTGCCCTACAAAACAGTATGGCAGTTCCTCAAAAAAAATAAGCATAAAATTACCATACGATTCAGCAATTCCATTTCGGGTGTATATCTACAGGAAATAAGAGTCAGGGACTGGGACAGATGTTTGCATGTCCACATTCATAGCAGCAGTATTCACAATAGTTAAAAGTGGAAGCAACACAAGTGTCCATCGATGGGTAAATGGAGGAGCAAAATGTGGTGTATATATACAATGGAATATTATTCAGCCTAAAAAGAATGAGATTCTGCAATAAATATGCTGTAATATGGATGAAGCTTGAGGACATTATACTAAGTGAAATAAGTCAGTCACCAAAGAATAAACATTGCACAATTCCACTTACATGAGGTACCTAGACTGTCAAAGTCATAGACAGAATTCCTAGATAACCTCACCCCTGTTTTGACTTAATTTTGATAGTAAGGGGGGAGGGTATGTGAGTCACATGCTTAATATTTTCAAAGAGCTTTTTTTGTGAATGAATAACCTTTTGACTCCTCCAAGACACTGGCATTATATATTACACACATATGAATACTTATTTGAGGTATGAGTTATATACAATAAAATCATAAATATTAAGTAAATAGTTTGGTGGATTTTCACATGTATATACATCCTTATAACCACCACCTGGATCAGACTATGGAATGCTTTTAATTCTCCTTGCACTCCTGTGTGCCCTTTTAGTCAATACCCTCAGCAACTTCCCAGAGCTAATGATTATTCTAATCTCTGTCACTATAGATTAGGTTGCTCTACTCTTGAACTTCACATAAATGGAATTATCCTATATATACACTTTGTGTCTAACGTCTCAGTTTGAAACTCATCTCTGCGCATGTGTACTCTTTTTCATTGCCAAGTAGTACTTCACTGCCTACATTTTGATGGTGAAGCCAACAAAATCTTCTAATGAATTGGATGTAGAATGTGAGGAAGAGGAGGATCAGAGATGACCCCACATTTTTTTTGCCCGAAAAACTAGAAGTTGCTATTAACCAAGATAGGGAAGAGTGTGAGGGGAATGTGTTGGGGAGGTTAAGATATCAGACACTTAATTTTGGACATGTAAATCATGAGATGTGCATTAGATAACCAAATGGAGATGTTGAGTAAGTGGTTGAATATATGTGTTTGGAGTTTAGAACTAGTGATGTAAACTTGGACATCCTCAGCATTTTGACAGTCTTTCAAGCTCTGAAAGTCGAAGAGATCAGTGTATGTCGAGAAGCCTGAAGATGGAGTGCTGCAACACTTGAATGAAGTGTTAAAAGACCAGGAAGTTGAAGAGGAACCAGCAAAGGACATTGAGAAGGAGCAATCTGTGAAGAGGAAAGACAGTAACATTGCTGTCCTAGGAGCCATCTTGAAACTCTATAAAACATATGACAATGGTAAATATTTATTTTGTATGTAAGTTATTTTAACATAAAATCATTTTTATAGTTTTTAAAAAGTTTATGAACAATCACATTAGTAATATTTCCAGGAATACAACTAGTAAACTGGTGGCTATTATAAGAGTGGTCAACAAATTATATTAATGATAATTTTGAAATGACTAAGATCTATTAATATTTTTTTTATGATGGCTGCTTACTTTGGACTTCAATTTGATTCCTGGGCTTTGTTAGACCATGAAATTGAGTTTCTCTCACAAGAAAATTGGCCATGGTGAGGTTCACAGGAAACAGATTATAGAACTAGAGACCCAAGAAAAATATCTCAAATCTTTACAACACCAAATAAAAGTTTTTTTAAAAGTTTTGTCATTCCACACAAGCAAACCAGCCATGTGTTTAAACATCCCTCAACTTTTAGAGAGAGCAGGGAGTTTCTCTTTAAAAATCACCTTGAAAATGAGGCTTTAGCTGGAAAAAAAATCAAAAGATGCCTTGGATAAGCCAGGTCTAGGCTAATTTCCACTCAAATATCAACTAACCATCAGCCAAGTGACATCCCAATTCTCAGTTTCTTCCAAGCAATGATTGTCAGCTCTGCTTATGTCATTGCTGGCTTTGGTTTTCTAATAAGAATAAATGACTCCTGGAACTAGGCAGCTACCCTGAAATTTCTTTTTAACATGACTGTAAGCAAATTGCAACCATAGAACCTTATGTTACTTATGACATGTCCATGGAACCTCTGATGTTATTGATGAGAATACCATGTGTGCTAGTCTGATAATATACAACTGCAAGTGGGAAATTATGCACCACGTCACACTCCATCTTAAATATTTTTCAGATTTCTCAGAGCTGTCTAACATGGTGGGGTGGTGCTATGTGACCCTCATGCCTTCAGAGAGGAAATTATATAGTGAATGACTTTCAACAGATTGACTGATGACTTGTTAATGATGACATTGTAACCTGTTTTAATGGGAGATTTGTCAACAACATTTCAGATGGCTGACCACGTGGTCTTGTAGCTTAGTTACACTACTGGTTGGGTTGGTTGACAAATGCTTGCTATTATTAACTGTTTTTTTTGGGGGGGGGGCGGGAAGTAGGTGAAAGAGAGCATTAAATTCCTTGAAAGAGATTTCCCCCCTATTTTTAAATATGGTTGGGAGCTATCTTTTGTTTACTGAGAGTGAGGTTATGGACAAATAAATGGAAACCTGAGCAGTAAGCTAATCAGCATTGAATTTAGATATGATTAACCAATAGGTGCCCTTTTGTTTGATATATTTTTGCCTTAGTTTTGTGTGTGTGTGTGAGAGAGAGAGATGCATATTTTCTGAAGAGTTGCTTTCTTTTATGAAAATATTAATATCAAATAAGGAATTAACAAGGATGTTTTTTTCTGATCCAAGATATGGGAACTCAAAACGCATTAAAAAATAAACCCATAGTGAGTTCTGATTAGATTATTTGGTATAATACTGTAGGTCTTGTGCTTTTATATGGTTCAAGTGCCTGGCTTAGAGTAGATTAATAAGTATTTATTGAATTGAATTGTAGACTCAAGCTGAGCTGGCCTAGAAAGTTCATTATCAACAATCGGTTTCTTTTGCTAGTTTGTTTGTTAATTAATTCAAGTATTTGTTTATTTTGTAGTTGATGTGTGCCATCTATAGCCGAGTGTGCTAGATCCCATGAGGCAATATATGAACTTTGACATGGGTCTTAATTTCAAAAGATTTATAATTTCAAGTAGGAGATGACATATATGCAAGGAAACGGAAAATAAAGTAGAAAAATTTTACAATGGGAAAAGATATCTGAGTTCAACTTTTATAAGTTCCAAGCTCATAGACTTTTGGAATCCAAATTAGTGGTAAGCTGAAGCTCATCTGTGAACATTTATTATCTTTGTTTATTACCTGTTATAAACTCTTTAAAAATGATGTAATAGGAGCTTTTATTTAATGAGATAACTTAGTTTTAACTTTTTGATTTTTAAATTTTATTTATCAATTTTAGAGAGAAAGGAAGGGAGAGAGAGAAACATCAATTTCTTTTTCTACTTATTTACTCATTCATTGGCTCATTCTTGTATGTGCCCTGGCTGGGGATCCAACCCGCAGCCTTGGTGTCCAAGGACTATGCCCTAACCGACTGAGCCACCCCACCAGAGCTGAGGTAACGTAGTTTTAAATTCCACTTGTGTGATACAAAGGCTGTAGCTCCTCCTGAAAAGTGACATGAAATCCACAAGAGGTTGGACAGTGCTGCTCGTTGTGACAAATAAGGGTCTCTAAATTTGTTGTAGCTACTTTCTTATACAGGTAATTTCTATTTAAAACTATTGATATTGGGAATTTTAGACATGGAAACATGATGTTTTTTAATCTTTATTTTTTTATTCCAGAATCTCTCTTAAATTTCATGCTGAAAATGCAACACTTTTCAAAATCAAGGGGGACAATGAAACAAGTGGCTATTGCTATCACCCTGCCCTTGTAGGATGTGTCTAAGGCTTCGACACGAAAGCAATAATGACTTCATATTTTATCATGAAACATTTTTTAAAAAGATACAGTGGTTGTACTAGGGAGTAGACTTTTAAATGCCTTGTTTTTTCCTTTTCTGTAATTTTCAAGTTCTAATGTGGCTACATTAGAAGTAAAACATTCAATTTTGCTGCAAAATATGAAACAATCTTTTTATAAATATGGCACATGCATTTTTAAAAAATTAGTGTTCAGCCTTAACTATATGGAGATTTAAAACATTATTTGGCTAATTGAATTCCCTCCACAGATGGGCACTGTGGAGGGAATTACTTTCCTGTTTATTTAGTCCATTGTGTAAATTAGAACATAATGTCATGAAGACTTGTGTATAAATTTTGTACTCGACAAATATAATAAACAAAGATGATCTTAAAATATTTAACAATCTGAAACTCACGGTCACCAACCAGTCGGCCTTCGAGCCCTTCTGCCAGGCAGCTGTTAGCCTTGTAGTTGCCGCATCTTACAGGGATGCCTGGGTCGCAGGGGAGAAGCGGGAGGACCACGGTTGGGGGAGGGGTTAGTGAAAGTTGCGGTGCTTGGGCAGTAAACCCTTACGTAAGTAGTTCAAAATTTTGACACCTGGTAAGAACGTGTTATTGTATACCTCTGAATCCTAGCCCTGTCTATAATATTAACTTCACTTTCCTCATCTGTTAAGTAAAAAATACATAGGCACATACGATCTATCTGCCTCATACAGTTTTTGAGAGATTTAAAGACAATGTTTGTGCAATAATAACAATAGCTTTATGTAAGGGTTGTGATCACTAGAACATACAATTTTTCACCAAAATATTGAGTTAAGTATTGTTATTATTCCCATTACGACAATCCCGTGAGCCGAAATGTATATGATTCACATTTCACAGGAGAAAGTAAATTGAGTGAGATTAAGTAACTTGCCTCCAGTCACACAGCTACTGAGTTCCCAGGTAGAGACAGGAATCAAACACTGATTTTCCATGAAAATATAAATGTAAAAACTGAAGATTTGAGAGTAAAAACCGTTCCATTAGTTACAAACTTTATATACAGCGGTACAGAAGTTGAGTATAGTTGAAACTATAAATTATTCTAATCCTTTTACAGATGGCTACTAATAAATACCGTTACACACTATTCCCAGGGTCAAGATTTGGCAAGGGGAAATGAGGAAATGTGGGAAGTAAAAGCACAATTAAAACTATTTTAAGTGAGGAAAACGCGTTCAAACTTTTGGTTTAGTTTGGAGCTTAGTGTTATATTGGCGAGAAATTCTGTCTCTCAACATGAGGTTTTCAATTTCTTTGTTAATAAATACACCATTTAACATGGTCCTGTCTAAGTGGAAGATCCGGTAAGAATGTTCAGCATCGTACTTAACGGAGTAACCTTAGACGCCTTCCCTTCAAGGCCAGTTACACACAAGGGCGCGCGCCATGGCCTTCCCTGTTCCACAGAGGACTGGATGTCCTGGCCAATGACATATGAGAAGTAAAAGAAATAAAGGATAAGACTGTAAGGGAAGAGACACAATGGTTAGTAAGTGAGGATGATTTAATTATTTACACAGCAGACCCAGGAGAATCAACAGACGAGCTATTAAAGCAAAAAAGGAGAGTTAGCATCGTTGCTTGAACACAAATCCATCAGCAAAAATCAATAGAATTCTTTTGTGCCAATCACCAGTGAATACATGAAATGTAATGCACCATAACACGATATGTAAAATAGCTAAAGGAAATAAAGTACCTAGGAACTGACTTAAAAATGTGTTTATGGAGAATATTTTCAAACATTACTAGAGGACATAAAAAAAGACCTGACTAGGAAGAAAGGAAGAGCACACTGGTGGATGGGAGATTTGATCTTATAAAGATGTAAATTTTTCCCCAGTCAAAACATAGTTTAATGTAGGTAAAATAAAAAAAGACATAAAATTAAATATCAAATCATGTAGTGCACATGTAACTAATAAAATGTATGTCAATTATACCTCAATTACAAGAAACAAAAGACAAATAAACAAATGTATTAAAAAACCAAAAAAAATGAAATGGGCACATGTAAATACACACATAGCTAAAGTAATTCCTAAGAAGAACAATACGGGGAAATATCAGGTATTAATTTATGTCATCAAGCTATAGTAATTCATTGTGATACTGGTACTATGAATGCTAAATAGACATTGAATAGAATAGAATCTAAGACAAATCCATGTGTATATGGGAGCTTGGTGAATGGTTGGTAGATCATTGAAGAAATGGTAGAATATTTAGTAAACAGAATTGTGAAAATGGGCAGAACATTTGGAGGAAAAAAACTGGGTCAAAACTCATACCACAAAGTAATTAAAAAAAAAACCCATTGGAATAGAGGTAGAAGAGATGAAACTCTAAAGCTGTTATGCAGCAATGCTGGATGATGTCCTTGTCACAACAGGGTGGGAAACAATCTCTCAAATGAGGTTAAAAAAAAGCACAGACCATAAGGAAAAAATGGTGTAATCAATGACATCAAAATTAACAATTTTTCAAAAATAATGGGAGAAGATACTGGGATGTAAACTACCAATAAAAGATTAAAATACAAGGAAATCCTACAAACTAACAACAGCAACAACAAAGCCAGGCAACCCAATGGAAAAATAAACAAAGAAAGTGACGATTCACAGAAGGAGGAAAAGTGAAATAACTTAAAAGCATATATGAAAGGAAGCTCAATTTGGACAGTTGCAAATTAACACTTTACATACGAGAATGGCAACAGTTAAAAAGTTGGATACTACTAAATACTGCCAAGGCTGTGGGATGTTTCCCACATGGAGATCTTGTACAGGGGAATGAGGAGACCTGAATGAGAATGATCTTTTTAGTATTGTTGGTGATAGAATTTTCTGAAATTATTGAGGGCTTTTTTTGAGGGCTGAATTCTTTTACTCTTTTTTTAAAATTTTATTTTAATTGTTATTCAAGTACAGTTTTCTGTCTTTTACTCCCATCCCAGTCCACCCACCCACTGCTTCCCACCTCCCTCCCATTTCATCCCCGCTTAGTTTTTGTCCATGTGTCCTTTATCCTTGTTCCTATAATCCCTTCCCTTTTTCCCGTGAAATTCCCTCCCCTCTCCCCTCTGGTTACTGTTATCCTGTTCTCAATTTCAGTGTCTTTGGTTATATTATGCTTGCTTGTTTGTTTTGTTGTTTAGGTTCCTGTTAAAGGTGAGATCATATGGTATTTGTCTTTTACTGCCTGGCTTATTTCACTTAGCATAATGCTTTCCAGTTCCACCCATGCTGTTGCATAGGGTAGGAGCTCCTTCTTTCTTTCTGCTGCATAGAATTCCATTGTGTACATGTACCATGGTTTTTTGATCCATTCATTTATTGATGGGCACCTAGGTTGCTTCCACCACTTGGCTATTGTAAATTGTGCTGCTATGAACATTGGGTGCATAGGTTCTTTTGGAATGGTGTTTCAGGTTTCTTGGGATATAATCCTAGTAGTGGAATTGCTGGGTCAAAAGGCAGTTCCATTTTTAGTTTTCTTAGAAAATTCCATACTGTTTTCCATAGTGGTTGTACCAGTCTGCAATCCCACCAAGAGTGAACTAGGGTCCCCTTTTCTCCACAACCTCTCCAACACTTGTTGTTTGTTGCTTTGTTTATGATGGCCATTCTTACCAGTGTCAGGTGGTATCTCATTGTGGTTTTAATTTGCATTTCTCTGATGGCTAGCGATATTGAGCACCTTTTCATGTGTCTCTGAATCCTCTGTATGTCCTCCTTGGAGAAATGCCTGTCCAAGTCCTTTGCCCATTTTTTAATTGGGTTGCTTGTCTTCTTGGAGTGGAGTCGTGTAAGTTCTTTGTATATTTTGGAGATTAAGCCCTTGTCTGAGGTATCATTGGCAAATATGTTTTCCCATATAGTTGGTTCTCTTTTTATTTTAATGTTGTTTTCTTTAGCTGTGCAGAAGCTTTTTATTTTCATGAGATCCCATTTGTTTATTCTTTCCTTTATATCCCTTGCTCTGGGGGACATATCAGTAAAAATGTTGCTGTGTGAGATATCTGAGATATTCCTGCCTATGTTCTCCTCTAGGATTTTAATGGTGTCACAGCTTATATTTAAGTCTTTTATCTTTTACTCTTAAAGCATCTCATTGGACAAACACTTGGGAAACAATATTTTAGTGAATAGTTCTTAAATTTAAGGTCATGCCCACTTAGAATGTCAATGAATAGAAGTATCTTCTTGCATCACTATCAAACCAGAACAGCTTATTGGCATAATAGGATCTATTTAGTATGAAATATTGTACTTGAAAGTGCTCTAGACTCCTGCTGCATTTAAACCATACCAAGTGTTATCTGTCATAGTTTGAGAGTTTGCCAAACTCTCGTACATAGTATCATAGCTTGCTATCTGATTATATGAGTCTTGTTCAATGTGGAAAGTGAAGAAATCATTTACTTTTGAAAGATGTGGCAATTATGTGGATGACTGTGCTCTAGAATGATACTGCCATGTTGAGAATTTCATTAATTAGAAATGGAGTATTTGTGAAACCATTTTTGTGCTTTTATTTATTTATTCTTTTTATTGAATTTATTGGGGTGACATTGGTTAATAAAACCACACAGGTTTCAAGTGTGCAACACAACAAAACATCATCTGCACACAGTGTAATGTGCCTCTCACCCCACGCAGTCTTTTTCCATCTCCATTTGCTCCCATTTGCCCACCTCCACCTACCCCCAACTTTCCCTCTGGCTATTGCCACACTGTTGCCCAAATCTATGTGAGGCGACCTGTCTGGAAAAAGTCCAGCCATTTTTAATGCAACGAGAACAGTCTGTACAACATTGATGTAACCTGGCAGCCAAGGAGAGTGGATTGGAATGCACATGTGTGAACAATAACAGCTTCACTGTACTAGTGGGTGGGGGTGGCGGACACTGCTGAGTGAGCATGCGTACTGTGTGGCCCTCTCATTGAAAATGACTGAGCGAGTAGAACAATGAATCTGCATCAGATTTTGTGTTAAGCTTGACCATTCCTCCATAGAAACTATTCCAATGATTCAAAAGGCTGCAGCTATGGGCCACTGGTGATTGGCAGCTTCATCATGACAATGTGCCCACTTAGGCATCATGTCTCTGACAGAGATTTTTGCCAAATATCAAATCACCCAGGTGACAGAGCCCCCCTACAGCCCAGATTTGGTGCCCTGCAACTTCTGCTTTTTCCCAAACTAAAATCACCTTTGAAAGGGAAGAGATTTCAGATCATCAGAGAGATTCAGGAAAATATGACGGGGCAGCTGATGGTGACTGGGGGAACTGTGTGAGGTCCCAAGGTGCTGACT
Organism: Carollia perspicillata; assembly: GCA_004027735.1. NCBI lineage: Eukaryota > Metazoa > Chordata > Mammalia > Chiroptera > Phyllostomidae > Carollia > Carollia perspicillata. The sequence continues at coordinate 10,497 of PVKM010015967.1, read as the reverse complement.
TTGAAGGGGACTGAGGCATCATTGTCCTGTCTACAAGGTTTCTTGTATCTTGTGTCTCCTTCACTAAATGTCTCTGTTTTTCATTTTACATGGCTGGATACCTTCTGAAATATTTATCTATCTATATATCTGTATACATATTTAGTTTATATTTCTTAATCCCTTCACCTTCTTTCATCCAGGCCCCCAACCCTTCTCCCCTCTGACAGTCTGTGGAGCCATTTTTCAATAGGCCATTTAAGATCTTAGCTTTTATACCTATAGAAATTAAGATTATGCATAAAATGGATATTGCTAGTATCTCTAGAAAATGAGATTGTTAACCATGTTTATCTGTTTTTTATACCTTTCTGTATCACAAAAATCTTTTACATTAGTATCTACTAATTTTTAGAATCAGAAACAATTAAACTACTTTTCTTTTGAAAATAAAATGCATATTAATTTCTTTATCAATGTCAAGAATGAAATATTAACTATTTTCACTCTCCATATAAGTTGAGAAACATGTCATACTTTCAATTCTTTCTTCTATCTCCTCCCACTTTTGAACTTTTGTCAAAAGAATCTGGAATTTTTGATGTAGAATATTGTTACTAAGTGTTTTTAGCATCTCGTATCATATTGTATCTTTTAAGACTTTTTCTTCACCTTGGACAGCTTTATGGTAGTATTAACAACAGTTAGGTAATACATTATGTTTCACTCCATTGTTTCAGGATCGATTGCTATATAACAAACCATTCCAAAATTTTGTGTTTGAAAAACATGAGTTCCTTGTTACCTTTCATAGTTTTTTCCCTTGGGTTGATGGCTTACAGCCTGGTTTTCACTGGGGGTCACTTGTGTTTATAGTTGGATGGAGGCCACGGCTGGAGTCCTATGACAGCTCAGCTGGGCTAGGTGTCTGAGGTGCTTCCTTCTCCTCCACGCAGCCCCTCTCTCTAGCAGAACTGGTGCTTCCTACCTGCAGCTTAGAACTTCAAGAGGAAGGAAGCGGAAGCTGCCAGGTCAGCAAAGAGCTGTGTCTGGAACTAGCATAGTGTCACATTTGCAGTATTCTGTTGGCTAAAGCAGTCGCAGGTTTAAACCCCAGATGTGGGTAGGTGGAGAGACAGGTTTTACCACTTCCCTGGGGGCAAGCAAGAGTTTGCCTCACTGAAGAGTTTGTGAGAATGGAGATAATGTTACCGTAATACGAAAACCTGTCACAATTGTTCATAAACTTTTTTGTTAGGTTTTTTCTTCCGTAAAATAACTTGACTCGAGTCTCAGTTGGTCACAGTAAGTACTTCTTAGAGTAATTATTTGTAGAAGTGATACACTTTGTGAATCTTTGTAAGACCTTTTTGCTCTTAGATGTCAATGATGATTTGAATGAATTCAGAATCCCTGGATCAGAGTCTTTGTCTTTGAAAGCACATAAAGCGTTCAGTGTTGTGGGGGAGATCTCTTTCTAAACGTTTTTCTCTTTGTGCATTTTCTCTCTGCACCTCCTGTGCCCTAGTCTGGTCTGGATGTATGTAGCTTTCTTTTCTGAAAGACTTCAAATCCAGCAATTTCATCAGTAAATATCTAGGCTTATATAAATTTGACCTGGCATTTATTAATTTGTTTGGGCTGAAGAACAAATTCTCATCTAAAGGCAAATTTATTCCAATTTCTAATAATTTCTTGCTTTATATGTTCTATTTTTGCATAGAGTTCCTACTGTAAGTATTTCTATTTCTTGGTTTGTTCTTTGTATCTGTTACTTTTTGCATCCTTAAAAAAGCAAATTCACTGATTCAATTTTCTACAATAACCTATTATATAATTTGATGCTGATATGGTAAAAATGATTTTGAATAAAACAATATTTGTATACTGTATAATATTTTTCATTCAGATATGCAGTATATGTTCACTCTTGCTTGAAATACAGATAAAAGATTTTGTAATGCTTTTTCCCATTTCTTTCAGTGGGTTTGTTTAAAGAGAAATTTTAATCTGGTGTTTCAGATCCTTAGCTCTCTTTAAAACTTGAATATGTTCTTAAGTTGAGTGATCTATCTTGTTCTGCAAATTCCCACATTGGAGATAGAGGTATTGATGTTTCCCCGACATCTGGAGTTAGGAATTTTGTGGATTATGTGGATTATCATTCAAATCTTTCAAATCCTAACAAAGGAAGAATAAAGCATTTTTTTTTGTTGTTGTTTTCATTGCTAATTCCAAAGCTGGTGTGCTGAGGGAGTTAGGTGTGGCTCCTTCTCCCCTTCAGATCTCAGTTCAAATGCCACCTTTTCAAGGAGGTTGATGTTGACCCTTATATCTAAAGTGATTCGCCCCATGTCCTGTCCAGTGAGGTTTGGCTGGAGTGTCATCCTGTAAACCCTAAGGGTCATGGGTTCAATTCCCAGTCAGGGCACATGCCTGGGCTGTAGGTTTGGTCCCAGCTGGGGCATGTGTATGAGGCAATCAATTGATTTTCTCTTTCACATCTATTTTTCCATCCCTCTCTCTTTCCTTTCTTCCCCCTTCTCTAAAATCAATAAGCATGTACCCAGGTGAGGATAAAAAAATTAAATAAATAAAAATAAATAAATAAAACAGTGATCTGCCCCAATTCTTCTCTCTCTCAAGGGTTGGTTGACAAACTGTGTCTCACAAGTTAAATCTGGCCCACTGCCTGTTTTTGTAAATTAAATTTGATTGGAACACAACCATACGCATTCATTGGTGTATTGCCTATGACTGTTTTTGTGTTGTAATAGCCAAGTTGAGTAGTTGTGGTAAAGGCTTTATGGCCTGCATAACCCAAAATATTTACTGAATTGCCTTTTACAGAAAAATGTGCTGATTATAGCTCTATCTCATCATGCTATGTTTCTTTTATGTCATGTATTATCATACTTATAACTGTCTCATATATTTCTTTGGTAATTTATTATCATATCCCCAGAAGGATGAATGCTCCATGAAGTCAGGAATTGAGTATCCCTTGTTCATCTCTGTATCGTAACTACTGGCACAGTGTTTGGAATGTATTGTAATAGACACTTAATGTTTGCTGAATGCATAAATGAACTAGATAGGTTTTAAAATGTTGTATCATTCTATCCATTTCACTGGGGATTTGGGGGCAGGAAGTGGGGAGTTAAATATGTTTTAGCTCAGTTAACACATTAAGTTGGACATAGGTAACACGAATATTTAGGATATGAAACAAATAAGTTTTGAAAAGAAGTTTGAGATCGAGTAGCCTGAGAGCTATGAGAAAGCCAGTAGAGAATGGTGCCCCAAAGTCAAGGGTAAAAGGATTTTAATGGCAGGGAATGAATAATTTTGTGAAATGTTATATAGAGAGAAAATAAATGAGTCTTGAAAATTGCCCTCTGGATTTAGCGACCAAGACCATGGTGGCATTTGTAAGGGCTGTTTTGGTGGCGTGGTTGGGGGCTGCATTACGTTGCTTGGGCTACCATGTGAAGTACCACAAATTTAATGGCTTAAAAAAACAGATATTTATCCTCTCACTGGAGGGAATAAACATAACTCTAGAGGCTAGAAGTCTGAAATCAAGGCATCCATAGTGCCATGCAGACTCCTGGAGAGGATCCTTCGTTGCCTCTTCCTAGCTGTTGCTGATGCCAGCATCCTTGGAGTTCCTTGGCTTGTTGATGCAACTCTCTGGTCTCTGCTTCCATCCTCAACTGTGTTCATTAAGTATGTCTCAGTGTCACTGGATCTTCACATGACCTTCTTATAAGGACACCAATGATAGGATTTAGGGCCTATCTTTCTTTTGTGTGGCCTCACTTTAACTTGAATTCATCTGCAAAGACTCTGTTTCCAAATACGATAGCATTCGCAGGTACTGAGGGTTAGGATTTCAACATTTTTTTTGGGAGGGGGCACAATTTAATGCACAACAGGGGCAGATGTCAGGTTGCAGTGGCCAGCGAAGGGAATGCTGCAAGGAAGTAAGGATAATGAGTAAAATCTTCAAAAAAGTTGGTGGTGAGAAGGAGGAGAGACACAGAGTAGTAGTTTGAGATGCAGTTCAGGAAGATGTTTGAATAGCTAAGGGGAGGAGTCACTAGAGAGGGGAAATTGAAGCTACAGGGAAAAGAACATAATGAAGATCCTGAGAAGGCCTCATAGGACTGTGTGGTAGGGCTATTACTTCTCCCTCATTGTCCATTACCCCTCTCTTTGCTCCCCTTGATTTTTCAGCTGGGTTCATAATTGTGCATATGAAGAATACATTTCCTAGCTTCCTTCGCAGCAAGGTGGGTCTTGTGGTTAGGGTGTGGCCAGTGGGAGGGAAGTTGCTGCGTTGCGTGTTGACCGGAATTCATCCACATGTGCTGGAGCGTCTGTAGTTATCTTGGACCATGCGGCAGAAACCACATATTGAGGATAATGAAGACAACACATCAAAAGCAGCCATATCTCTGCTGATGGTGGAGGCATTATATTAGCCCTGCTTTGCTAATGTAAGGTCTTAATTTCAGAAAACAAGAAATTACTTTCTATGTTATTTAAGCCACTATTATTTTGTGTTTTCCTTCATTTGCAGTTGAACTGGTTTAAGTTGAACTTATCCGTGACTGAATATAGATCCAGGTCACAGTGTGGGGATCAGGCAGAAGAGATTCTCATTTGTTGAGGCAGGAGGGACAAATGAAACAAAAGCCATGGCTCTAGATGCACTTGTAAGCAGATGGTAAGAAGTTTGGAATGTTCCTGTTTTATAAGGCATAGGTTTTTGTCTAGAAGATAAAAGTAGATTTATTTGTTGAGAATAACAGAAGAGATTTTAGTAGAGCGGGTTTGAAGTGAATGTTGAAGATTTAATAAAAATCCTTGTGAAGCATGAGAGAGATCTGCTGAGTAAGGGTTTGGGAGTGCCATTTAGGTTAGAGATGAGACAATTGCAGTAGTCAGGTGAATTCCTCTTGTAGTGTTCTGTGGGATGGAAGGCGGGTCCCAGTAGAGGTATCCATGGTAAGACGTTTGGCTTATAGGAATAAAGAAGAGATAAGGGAGCTCGCAGCCTCACGTTAGCCACCTTCTATCTGACCTTTCCTGTATGATAGACGGACATACCAACACACATCGATACAAACTTCACGGCAACTGTAAAAGGAGCCACTTTGGAAGGTTTGGCTCTTAAGGAAAGCTCCTGAACACAATAGCAGAGTGTGGGAGAAGATGAGTGGGTACCATTTCTGGCCATGATGAAAAGTGAAGGACTGTCCTGCCATTTCCGAGGTTATATCCTAACTGTTATCTTTAAGACAAAGGTAAACAAGTCTAATCAGGCAGCTAACTTGCGGCTGCTCCATGCTTGCTCCTCCTACTCAGAGTTTTCAGGGCCTTTGTGCAAAAACAGCACAGGGAGAGAGTGCCACCAGCCCTGCTGGGAACACCGTTTTCTCACCTCATGGAGGTCTTTGTTTGACTGATGTTTTGTTTTGGCTTACCATTGTGGCAAAAGAAGTATTATCATTTAGAGATAACATGGAGTGTCTGAACAAATAGTGATGTAATCATAAGGAAATTTGTTACAGGTGTAGTACTAGGTAGTTTTCAAGGTGATTCTGAGCCTATGCTATCTCATTTAATCTATCAGTAACACTGTTAGGGTAGGATTTATTGTAACTACTTAACTTCCAAATGAGGACACTGAAGCTCAGAGAGGTTAATGATTTTTCCAGAACATGTAACTAGCAAACATTAGAATCAAGTTTTGACTCTTAGGTCCAATGGACACATTTTACTGTGTTCATCCTCAATAAGATGATTACCCACAGTCTGTAATTAATCTGGACAGCTCCACTGAGAAGCAGGCAAGGTTTTCATTTTCCATGAAGGTTCTCCAAGAGTCTGAGGCTTTTTCAAATTATTATTTAAAACTTCAATTTGTGGTTTGTGGTTGTTAGTTCAAGGCAACCTATCCACCTAAAATGGAACCTCTCTTCCCTTGAATTTGCTCTGTTTTCTAAAGCCCATAAATCTTAAACTCTTGAAGATTGTACTTTTGAAACGTTGTTGAATGAATAAAATATATTACGTTCATGCTGGCCTCTAGAGGTCACAAATGCAACAGAATCTTGTTCCCTTCTCTTCAGGAGCATTTCTGACAGCCCACAAGCCACTATGGTTTCGACGCATGCAAGTGGTCACCGTGAAGCTCACAGTTCTAATGCCTGCATTGCAGGAGAAAGTTTGCCTACAGATATGCTCAGAACTTGACTTTTCGGAGCAGCATTTTCTGAGGATTCATATCCTTGGAGAATAGGAAAAAGCAGTAGAAAGATGTTTTTGAAATCTTTCAAATTACTTTTTAAGATGCAGAAAATGAGACCATACTATTCTGATAACCAGTTGGAATGATCTGTTATCACTTTTGGAGTCTGGGTAAATCAATATACCAATGACAAGTACAAAACACTTATTTTATAGATATAGTCAAAAAAAGATTTTTTTGAAAATGCCTTATGTATTTCTTATATAAAAATAAGTGAAAAGGCATTGTTAGTTTGCTACTTATGTGAAATAGTTAAAATTTATAATTGAAATTGGTTAAAATATTATGAAAACATATAAAAAGCCATAAATGGCAGTTAGTAGTACTCTGAATTTTTTAATATTTGAATTTTATAATGTTTCCCTAAAATCTCTACCACTTATTGGTCATTTAAAACCCACCAGGCATCATGCTAAATGCTTTTTAAATGTATTGTCCTATTTATTTCCACAATAACCTTATGTAGACCTTTTGTTAAATTTAAATATTGATGCTTTTCATTTGCTTGTTTTTTTCTTAAGAAATGTTTCCAACTCTTTCTCATTATAAATTAATCTGGAGACAATAAGCATAGCTATTTAAATTTTAAGTGACCATTTTAAATGACAATATCTCAACCAAACACATATGTTCACATTGAGAGACAATTGGAAACAAACAAATTCAGGTCAATGTAGGCAGTTAATAAAACATGTGGCCATTATTGCCAGATTACTACCCAACTTTTTGCTCACTTTATGTCCCTTAGAAATTACTTAATAAAGCCACTTCTCGATATATTGCCTGCTATGCATCAAAATAGTGAACAGTAAATATTTAGTAGTAATACCGACCAGGAAACGATGTTGAAAATTACTCTTTATGTCATCTTTTTGATAGAAGAAAAGGTAAGAATCAGCGAGGTACACGGATATCATCAGAACTCTTCTCTCCCTTCTGAGCTTGCTTCTTCAGTGTGGACAGCACGCCTGGCCCTCGGTGTTACGCAGACTGGGGTTTAAATTCTGACCTCATTATCTTGGGCAAGCTATATATCCTCCCTCAGACAGAGTTCCCTCTGTGAACAAGGATAATTACATAGTCTTAGTGTGAAATGGTGCCCGCATGGCCCTCCTTCCTCAGCCCTTCCCTTTACCTTTTTCTGACAGGCAGTCATTAACTCGTTAGCGCGGCAGGAAAGAAGGAAGGGAACAGCTGGGAGGTGGAGTCTTCTCTCTTCTCCATTATCTTCTCCACTTCCTCCCCAGCAGATGAGTTCTATTAACTCTCAGCAGTCAGTGTTTTTAATTAGATGATTGGAACAGGAAGGGGATCTTGGTGGCTGCTGGCTGGCCTCTGGATTAGTTGTCAGGGCAGTTTGGATTAACATACCCTGTGAATAAAGGATTTTAAAAGTACCTGATGTATTAGGGGCTCTCAGACCAAACCTTCAAGCAGGAAGGACAGCAAAGGTGAAATAGTATCTGTAAAGTGGACGAACAATACAGCATAGGAGTAGTGAGAACAGGTTCCAAAGCCAGACCCCCTGGGATTAAATTCCAGCTCTGCCACTCCTAGCTGTGCAACCCTTTACAAATTACTTAAACTTTCTGTGCCTCAGTTTCATTGTTTTCATCATGCCTGTTATTATAGTCTTTCCCTCATGGGCTTTAATGAAGGTTCCATGAGTTAATATATGTAAATCTTCAGAACAGGGCCCAACAAGCACCGCACAGCTGTTTACTGCTGTTAATGATTACAAAATAAAACAATGCAAACTTGGCTGCCTAAATTGAGAAAAGTTTAAATTAAGGTCATTAAAAATTCATTAATATAGCCTTTTTTCGCCTCCCCTTGAATTTTAATCCTGGTATGTGGGTTTAAATAAATGAAAACAGCACACAGTTGAAATCAGAGTGTAAATTCCAGGAGATGAAATAGAGCAGAACCACGACACTTTTGGTTTTCGCACCAAACCTAAAACGAATCCAGGTTTGCTTAAAACTGTTACCTTGGTAAGGTTTGTTTCAGTTTTATTTTACTTATTTATTATTTAAAACATTTTTATTGACTTTATTGGGGGTGACATCAGTGAATAAAAATATATAGGTTTCAGGTGTACAGTTCTATACTCCATCATCTGCATATTGCATGGTGTGTTACCACCGAAGGTCAGGTCAGGTCTGCCTCCATCTCCGTTTATCCCCCCTTCACCTTCTTCTATCTCTCCCCACCCCCTTTCCCTCCCAGTCGCCACACTATTGTCTGTGTCCGTGAGTTTAATTTTGCTTAGTCTCTTCACTTTTTTCACCCAGTCCTCCAACCTCCCTCCTCTCTGACAGCTTCAGTTTGTTTTCTGCATCTGAGTCTGTTTCTACTCTGTTTGTTAGCTTATTTTGTTCATTAGATTCCATTTATAAGCAAAATCATATGGTATTCATTTTTTTTTTCTGGCTGGCTTATTTCACATAGCATAGAAGTCTACCCTGTTGCAAAGGGTAAGATTTCTTTCTTTTTAAAGGCTGAGTAGTTCTTTGTTGGGTAAATGTACCACAGCGTTTTTATCCACTCATCTACTGACGAACACTTGGGTTGCTTCCTAAGCTTGGCTATTGTAAATAACTCTGCAATGAACACAGGGGTTATATTCTTTCAGTTAGTGTTTTGGATTTCTTCGAATATATTCCCAGAAGTGGAATATCTGGGTCATGAGGCAGTTCTATTTTTAATTTTTTGAGGAAGCTCCATACTGCTTTCCACAGTGGCTGCACCCGTCTGCGTTCCCGCCAACAGTTCAGGAGTGTCCCCCTTTCTCCACATCCTCACCAGTACCTGTTATTTGTTGATTCATTGATGACAGCCATTCTGACCGGTGTGAGGTGATATCTCATAGTGGTTTTCATTTGCATTTATCTGATGATTAGTGATGTTAAGCATCTTTTCATTTATCTATTGGTGATCTGTATGTCCTCTGGAGAAGTATCTCTTCAGATCCTTTATATGGTCTTTTTAATGTATTGCTGGACTTCTATGTCTATATTGTTCATCAGGTTAAGGAATTTTTTGCTCTTTTTTTTTTCAAAGAGGTTCCTGATTCCTTGCTCTCTCTCTTCTCCTTCTGGCACTCCTATGATGTGGATATTGTTACACTTCACGTTGTCTCAAAGTTCCCTTAAACAATCCTTATTTTTTAAAATTATTTTTTCTTTTTGCTGCTCTGATTGTTTTCTGCTACCTTGTTTTCCAAATCATTGATTCTATTCTCTGCTTCATCTAACCTACCATTTATTCCTTTTAGTGTATTCTCCATTTCAGATATTATATTCTTCATTTCTGACTCATCCTTTTCTATGGTTTCTATGTCCCTTTTTGCGTCGCTGTAGTTTTCGCTACATTTCTTGAGCATCCTTATAACCATTCTTTTGAACTCAGTATCTAGTAAATTGCTTTCCTCCACTTCATTTAGCTCTTTTTTTTTCCTAGAGATTTTCTCTGTTCTTTTGTTTAGGTTTTGTTTCTTAGTTTCTTCGTTTTGGCTGCCTCTTTTTGCTTATTTCTATGTATTAGGTAGATCTGCTATGACTTCCAGTTTTGGTACGGTGGCCTTGTGTAGCAGGTGTCCTGTGGGACTCAGTACTGTAGTCTCTTTAATCACCTCTGCTGGGTGCTCCAGGAATGTTCCTTCTGTGCACTATGAGGGCCCTTCTGTTGTAATTGAGTCTTGATTGCTATGGCCAATTTGTGTGTGGGGTTGGCGCTCAGGCTAGCTGACTGTGAGGTCTCCCTTTGGATATACCCCTTGTGAAGCTTATTGGATCCTGCTCTGATGTCTGAAGCTGGCCACTGACTGTATTGGTTCTGGGGCCTCTTGAGAGGGGCTCTGGTGAAGACCAAGTCAGATGCTGCCTGTGACTGGCCCTGGACAACCTATTTGGAGGTACAAAGCAATCTGCAGTTTGTGGCTGCTTCTGCTGGGCCTAGGTGTGCACAGGAAGGTTGTAGCTGTGTACCAAGGCCAGGTTTTACCTGGTCTGGGCCCAGAAGCAGGTCAGCTGAAGTCCAAAGGCACCCTGGGACCCACCATTCCCTGCCTCCAATGTCTGTCTGTTAAGGTCCCACTGAAAGGTCTCTGGTGGTACTCAAGTTGCATAAGGTTCTCAGTGAATCACCAGATAGGGATAATTGATGTTCACCAGATTGATGCAGGTTGAACCTCTATG